>VYZP01025056.1:0-27610 GCA_013400635.1 Hypocryptadius cinnamomeus
CTGGTTCCAGGGAAAAGTTGTGGAGGAAGCCATGTTGTGACAGTTTTGCGTTCCTCAGTTTGTTCCTCAGTTTGTTGGAGAGGCAGTTTGGGTCTGGGAATCATCCTGCGCCTTGTGGACCTCAGCAGGCAGTCGGCCACTTAGGGCCACAGGGCCCTGGACAGCAATGCCAGCCTTTTCCTTGGGAAAGAAAACTCACCAGCACCGGTTCCTGGTGTCAGTTTGCAGGAGGCACTTGGAAGAGTCAAAGCAGCCTGAGTTTGTTGGAGTGGCAGTTTGCGTCTGGGAGTCATCCTGCGCCTTGTGGACCTCAGCAGGCAGTCGGCCACTTAGGGCCACAGGGCCCTGGACAGCAATGCCAGCCTTTTCCTTGGGAAAGAAAACTCACCAGCACCGGTTCCTGGTGTCAGTTTGCAGGAGGCACTTGGAAGAGTCAAAGCAGCCTGAGTTTGTTGGAGTGGCAGTTTGCGTCTGGGAGTCATCCTGCGCCTTGCGGTCCCCCAGCAGGCAGCCGGCCAGGCAGGGCCAAAGGTTCATGAACACCAATGCCAGCCTCTTCCCTGGGAAACAAAAGTCACCAGCCCAGGTTCCTGGTGTCAGTTTGCAGGAGGCACTTGGAAGAGTCAAAGCAGCCTCAGTTTGAGGTGGTGTCTCTTTGGGTCCAGGTGGCATCCTGTGCCATGCTCGACGTCAATAGGCAGCTAGCCACTTGAGCCCCAGGCCTCTGAGCACCTTTGCCTGCCTATTCCCTAGGAAACAAAAGTCTCCAGCCCAGTTTCCTGGTGTCAGTTTGCAGGAGGTGCTTGGGACTCTCAAATCAGCCGTGTCTTAGGAGGTGGCTGTTTGGTTCTGGGAGGTATCCTGCGCCGTGCGGGCCCTCAGCAGGCAGCCAGCTACTGGAGGTCACAGGCCCCTGAACACCAGTGTTCAACCCTTTGTCTCAATTATGGAATTACAATGCTCTTTTGGAAACCTTTTTGTTTTTGGGACCTATGTGGTAGGAGTTCTGAAACTAGCTTGTAGATCACAGCCAGAAATGTACAGGTTCCACAATAGAGACACATTGAAGCAGGGATTCAATACGGACTTTTAGCATCTTTATCTTAGCGTACTTTTTTTAAGCAGGGTAAACAGATCTGAGGCCAGATAGTTTGTGAATAATCTGGGTGAGTGCTCAGGAGATTTAAATATGCTTTATTTTCTGCTTGAATCTTCAGATGTGTCTGAAGTTTCTGCAACTTCTGAGGGCTGTAAGCTGTTCCTGAAGTTTCATGAGGTATGTATTTTCCATTCATTGCTGCATGGAGCTCTTCGGATTCTTTCTTTTATCCATGTAATTTAATATAAGGAAAGCTTTTGCTATTAACAGAGAAGAACTGTAGAATTTGGAAAGTAGTGGTTATAGTGTACCTGCAGTGAAGGAATAAAAAAATTTGGTGTAACTAATGCAGAATTGATGTCTTGAGGGAAACAAACTATTTGAGGAAACATCTTTTTTCTTGTGTATGGTATATATTGGTTTTACAAGTAACACTGCTGAAAAGTCAAACAGCACCTACTAAACCGGGGACTGCATGTGACTGGCACTTGCCAAGCAGTAATTGCCAGGAGAAAAAAATCTTTATACACCAGGACTTTGTGCCCATGTGAGCTTCCTTTATTTCACTTTTTTGGTCACATTTCATGTCTGTTCTTCATTGCCTTCCTACCTCCTCATTTAAGTTCTCCTCTCTATCACAGAGTCCTATGTTGCCATGTGGCAGCTCTAATTTTAGCAAGGATTCTTTTTTTCAGATACCTGAAAACTGTTAACGAAATGTACTCTGCTCAAGAGTTGAGTAGTCTTGAAAACTAAAATGGTATAAAATGAATCTTTACAGTTACTTTACTCTTTTCAGTCAACTGTGAAGAAACATCTAAGCTGTGGAGTGTAGAACCAAGTCAAGGCTTTGATCAATGCATGTCTTGGAAGCATTGGAGTGCTTGTTAACTCTGGCTTGTCTCCTGTGTGTAATTGTAATATTTCCTGTCTTCTTGGGTACAGATTTGTAGTCTGTGCATCTGTGAGGTCAGGTGTTTAGACATCTATGTCTTTGTGTCTCTATAGATTTGATACTCTTTATTTTTTCTGATCCAATGCAGCAGGTGTGGGTGGTATCTGTTCCAAACATCAGTGCACCTTCCATCAGCATTTCTGGGAATGCTGGCTGCTGGAAGTGGCAGTAGAGGCAGCTAAGAAGGGAACAAGCTTTTATGAGCTTGTTTCCTTATGTTCAAGTCCTAGAATTGATTCTACAAAATCATCCTAATTTCCTAATAAATTCAGTCACAAAGGGCTGTTAATGCTGAAGTTAGTGTTCTGCATTTTATCTGATTCAGATTCTTATGCATGTAGGAAAAAATAGGCATAATAAGGTGTGTAGAAACAAAGAAGAAATTATGTTTCAAAGGCTGCTGTAGTTTGCAATCAGTTGGAATACATTTAAATACAGCAGCTAAAGAGATGTTTTAAGAAGAAATGTTTTTCCCTCTCTGCTTTGACAGCCTTGACAGCACAAGGCTCATAACTGCTTTGTGCTCATAGTTCTGGGAGCAGGATGCTCTCTAATGTACCCTCTGTCTGCTGGAGTAATGGGAAGCATGTGTTCCCTTAGCACTCTGCCAGATGTTGGCAAGCACTCAGGGACCATAACCTTGTCCCTGCTGCCTGGGCATGCTGCCACTACTGCATGTTACCTACTTGTACAGCTTTTGGCTGACTGAGGATAGTAATTAGGTTTTGAATATTTTTTTGTTTGCTCCCAGTTTCACTTGACCAAGGCTGCCTAAACAAGTAGCATCACACCAGGGCAGATGGTCTTATCTTGATGGCACTGCTTGCATGAACTTGTAGAACTTCTTTTTCCTTATACTTTCTTAAACTGATGCTGAAATAGCTAACAGTGTTCATCTGACAGATTCCCTGAAGAAGCAGCAGCTCTTTTTGAGATACCATTCTGCTCAGTCCTTCCTGCAAGGATTTGTGGGCTAATGAGACTTTGAGGAAGCTCCAGGCTGCATTCATCCTCTGTATTCTAAATTACACATTTTTATCTTCAGGCCAGTATGGCGAGTTCGTTTGTTTCTATTTCCTAACAACTTAGAAGGAAGGATAAAAGTTCTCTCACTGTTCTCCTCCCCACAGGCTGATGTTGGAGATACAAGCTTCCTGCTGCCATCCTCGCTCTCCTCCTTTGCCTTGCCACTTTTTTCACAATAACTGAATATGCTTCTTCCATGTCTTTCATCTCCCAGAAGTTCCCTGGAAATGCTCCTCGAGTTTTGTGAATGGAGAGAAGGTAGGGAGCTGAATTCCACATTTTTTACCTGTGATTGGAGCTAACGAGAACTGAGTATCACAGGAGAGATGATGACAGTCTTGGTCTGTGCTATCAGTTACAAGCCTGACCTTTTCTGAAGGCTTTTGTAAAGCAGTTGTCCATTTTCACTGGGAGCTGTGTATAGCAACAATAGCTGTAACTCAGTCATACAGATGGTTAGAAAAGCATTAGCTGAAAAAAAATCTTTCTCTTTCAGAGAAGTTTCTTCTTCAATATACCAGGATTTAGGTTTCCTTCTAGACAGTAAGGTTTGTAACACATATAAGTTTTCAATTGCACCTCAGCCACCTGTGTTGATTTATTGGCAGGGAGAAAGGGAAAGCTGCTCTGTGAATTCTAGCATTTGTTTCATGCAGCTAAATACTTAATTTGGGATGTATTACTATTCTCACAATATATTTATACTTTGATAAGACATTATGAAATTCAAAAGAACATTTCTTTAAAGAAATGTGTTTCAAATCAGATTTCCTTATGTGATAATCCAGAGTTGATGTCTTAATTTTACCAATCTAGCTCTGACATTGAGCTTCTGTGTAGTACAGTGAAATCATGGTCTGTCTAGGATTGTTCCAAAGCATCCAGCTGGATATTAGAGAATATCAAACAAGGCTTTTATTTTCTGCTCATCAGATAAAATCATTTGCTCTTGTCTACAATTACTGGGAAATTGTTAATCATGAGGGTTTTATGCTTTGGGGGTGGGGGAATGACTAAGGATAAAAAAGAGGGAGGTAACTCAAAATACTTGGTTTTGTCTTTGTAGAGAAGGCCTAATTGTCTGCTGTAGGACTTCAGGTTTGGTTGCTCTCCTACAGGAGTACTTGCTGCTCCTTGATTTAAGAGCTTTTAGGGCTACTTAGTGATACAAGTGAATTCAAGATGATTTTTAAAAATATGAACATAATATTTGCATGTAATGAAAGCTAGCTGATAGTAATTAAACATTCTTTCACCCTGATGAGGGGTACAGGCTTTTGAGGTAAATATTGAGAATTATGTGACTCCACACCTCAAGGCACTTTCCACCTTAGTTTGGCCTTGAGGGTGTAATTATTTTCCCTCTCAGTGCAGACATTGCTGTCATTCTTTTATGTTTTACACCCTCATAACTTTATTATTGCTTGTGGCTGTATCTTAAATCAATCTAGAAACTTTGCCTGGTGCAGAATGCTTAGTAGTGTACTGAATAATGAAGCTGGAGCACAGCAGAATTTAATGTTCTCGGTTCTATTCTAAGTGAATTCCATGGTATTTCTACAAGGTGCCACGTGAGCATTACTGGTGACAAATGCTTCTTTTGTCACCTGCCACAGCTGATAGCACAGCAGGCTTTCCAACACAGCCCTGCAGTCTGATTTACAGAGATCTTATGGGTGGGCAAAATACCCTTTTAGTTGTGCACAAACCCCTTGTCTCTCCTGTGCTGGCAAGACTTGTCAGCAGAGGCAGGAAATGAGCCGGGCACATGTATCTCATAGCCACTGGACTAAAGTTCTTTAATGTCCGCAGGGAATGGAACAGGCTTCACCCTTTATGGTCTAGGAGGAAATTCCACATTGGCAAACAGCAGGAGATGCAATTTCTCCACTTTCAAGATGAAAGATTGGCTTGTGTCTGGCTTCAGTTTGAAGTTAGAACTCCAGGGAGACAAAACATTTTAGTCTTCACCCTGTTAATCTATTCCCTACAGTAATACCAGAAAGCTCTACTGTGCCTTATTTTGTTTTTCTTTCCCTAGAAGATGTGTCTGTGCAACAGTATCTCCTTATCAGCATATATCCTGGGAATACTGTCTTTTGAATGGAAAGCAAGAGAGTTTGCGTGTCTTGGTTTGAGACAATTTAAAGAGGTGGGCACTCTGAAATGGGTAACCTCCCCCTTGATTCCAACTAATCCCAGCTAATAAGGAACGAGATACAAGTAAATTTAAGTGAAAAAAGTTCATTAACAAATAGAACACCAACAGACAGGGGAAAAGGTAAATAACTGTTAGATACCGAAGGGCTAAATTTCAACTCCATGGGAACATGGGACGGAGATGGGACTGGCCTGTTGCCACTGGCACGGGGTATCCTGTCCCCAGGACCTTGCTTGCTTTCTTTTGCTGACAGCAAGGTTTGAAAAGTTCACTTTGAAACAGTTTCTAATTATGAAATGCAGTTTTTATGAGTGGCAACAGGTGCAAACCCAAAGCTGCCACCAAAGACAGAGGGCTCTCGATCTGGGCTGGCTTGCTGGAGCAGGGCTTCCTGCAGTGACCTGCAGGCACCCAGGGCAGCTCAAACACGCTGACTGCAGCCTTTCCAAAGCAAGGAAAAAACCCCAAAAAAGAAAAAAGGACCACTCCTGATTTCTCCGCCAGCTTATCTTTCCCCCAGGGGCACATTCCATACTATGGAATGTCGGCCACTTCCTCCTGGGGGGAGGGGTGAGACTGAAGCAATGTCTGCTCCTTCTTCCAGTTCCGTCTCTGCGGGGAGGCTCTCACCAAGCCCCCTCAGAGAGCCTCCATCCCCGCACGGGCTGCTCCTCCTTTCGGGGGGGATCTTGCAGGGGAGAGGGAGAATTGGAAACCCTGCGATCTGGTAATCGCTGTCTTGTTTTTACCCCCTCAGAACAGCGGTGCCCAGATTCATTCCTCACCTAGCCCCAATTATCTGAGCAGTCACAAATTGTTTTGCAACATTTTTTGTAACTATAAGAAGTGCTGCTAAAGTTTTCCCTGTCCAGTTTCCCAGTCAAACTTTATCCAATGTTCCTATTAATTTTTATGTTATTATAAATTTGCAAATATACAAATGTTAATTTGGTTTGTATTTTTATGAAATTAACAAGTTTTAAAAATTGAATTATAGAATTATCTTTTAAACTCTGGGTATTGCCTTCTTGCAAAGCACCCTGCAAAGGCCATACTCACAGTGATGATATCAAAAGATAAATTCAAAGTTTTTGATTTAAATTAGACATGAGTTTTATAACAATTAATTTTTAATGATAATATTTGGTTTGTTAATTTGAAGAGTTGTTAATTTGATTTGAGGATGCAAAATGCCTTTTAAAAAATTGTAAACAATGTGTTTTTCTAACAGTAAAAGTTATTATTTTGATTAAATTTATAAAAAGATTAATTACTATACAGGTTTTTAATTTTAAAGAACTATGTGTTTTTAACCCCAAACCCAAAAATACCAAATGCTTTGTTAGGCTTGATTTTAATTATTGATTAATTAGCCCCTTTATTTTAAACATATGTTTTTGTATTGTTTTTAAAAAACTGTTTGCTATATTTGAAATAATTCTGAAAATTAACCCAGTTGTTGAGTTGTATATTATAGAAAGAAGAATATCATAACTATGCCACAGTTTACTATGCTACATTTGACTATGACCATTTGCTGAACTGAAATTCCCTGAAGAAAAGAATTTTAAATTCAAGTTTTTCAACAGAAGAACAAGGTAACTGAAGATTTTAAAGATGAAAGAAGATAATTGTCCAGAAAATCAGCCAAAGAAGATCAGCCAAATTGATGTGAAGAACATTTCATTGCTTTGTTTTGTGTTATGAAATNTTACTTTTAGTTCTCCCGATTTGCTAAAGATTGTATCCTCCCCTGAAACCTGCCCCCAAATACAAGCTCCTGTCGACCCCTTTTCGGGGTCCCAGGATGCAAGAGGGGAAAATTTTACCATCTAATAAAGTTACCCTGGGACCCGTGCTCTGCGTCTGTGTCTCTTGCCTGAACCGACACTGGTAGCTGGAATCTAACGGAGCAGGGGGGAAAACTGCCGCCTCCCCCGTCTGTCTCCATCTAGCCAGGAGGAAACAGCGGCAGCAGTGTCCCCCACCTGTCGTTTAATAAGTATTTTCCATCTTGTTTCTCTGATCGGGATGTAAATAAGCAGAAAGAATTAAGTAGTGGAAGTGCTGTATCTTTACACTGAAAAAGCACTCAAGGTGGGTCACAACAAAGTGACTTCCCTTTTCCTAAGAGAAGGACAGGGATGACTTAGGTCATGAGCATTCATTATGTTTCAACAGTGTGAGGCATCCCATCTCAACATGAATGGAGTAAATGTTCACAGTACGAAATCTGTTGACCTTTGTCTGTAGGTTTGAAGTCAACACTAATGATTGTCGCATGCATATTCTTCCAGGGAAAAGTATTTTTGAGATAGGATATGGTATTAAGGTGACTTACCACTTCAAGGCAAACTTTGATAGTTGAGTTTCCAATGGTACTGAAATAAAACTGTTGAAGACCCTGTATCAAATATCACAATAACTGTATAGGCAATTCTTGGGTGAATTTAGTGCAGGAAAACATAAAATCACAGAGTCATTTGGGCCTTAGAGATCATCCTGTTCCAGCCCCTGCCATAGTCAGGGACACCTTCCACTATCCCAGGTTGCTCCAAGCCCTGACCAACGTGGCCTTGCACACTTCCAGGGATCCAGGGGCAGTCACAGCTCCTCTGGGCAACCTATGCCAGGGCTTCACCACCCTCACAGGGAAGAATTTCTTCCTAATAGCTAATTTAAATGTAGTCTCTTTCAGTTTGAAGCCATTCCCCCTTGTTCTGTCACTCCATGCCCTTGTGAGCACTTCCTCTCCAGCTCCCTTGGAGCCTCTTTGCTACTGGAAGGCTGCAGTTAGGCCACCCCAGAGCCTCTTCTGCAGGCTCAATGTGGGGTTTGCTGTTCTTTAGACAGGTTTTCCTCTTATCAGGGGAACAGCTAGGAGCAACAGCTCTGTCCAAATAATGATGTGCTTCTACTGTTGCTTCATCAGAAGGGAATCCCTAAACAGGATGCTGCTTGTATGCAGAATTCCCAAACTATGGCAGCGGGTTTAGCACAGTACAAAATCCACTGTGTACTCTAGCTGGTTGGGGAACAGGCTGCACTGCATTTTGCAGCACCAGAATTCTGTAAAAGCCCCCTGCAATTCAGAATTAATAAAAAAACCAAAAAACCCCAAACCAAATTCTAGAGGATATGAAAAAGACTGGAGAGTAAATGAAAGACTAATCTTTTTAGTGTGAGCTTGCTAGTTTTAATGGTACTTTCTGGCTAGCTGTGGTCATGCTATTAGCCTGTAATTCTGGAAGATGAGAGCTGCTGTGTTCTTGTTCTGTTTCTGTAGCTGCCTTTGTTTTTTTCCTTCTTGCAGCCAGAAGATAAGAATTCATTACCTCCCTCTCATCTCAGCACCTACCTTTCAGGCTTTGTTCTTAAAAATCTTTAATAGTTTTGGGAGCAGTTGTTCCTTTTCATTTGTTTTTTTTCCCTTTTTTTTTCCACTGCAGTAAGCATGCCAGGCCATGCCCAAATAATACTGATCAATTTACCAAATGGTGACTTATTATTGCAAAAAATCTCTCCCTTTTTATTGAGGAAATGAGATCCATCAGTGATCTAAGTACAATTCAGAAAGCCTTGCAAATCCATTAATGACCTTTGTGCATCATTGAATTTTGAGCAGTGGGTTATAATCCAGCAATATAATCCTGGCAGGTCACCTGCCCACACCAGTAGACATTAGCTACAGAATTAGGAACAAACAGGTTGGTGTCTGGGTTGGACTGGTGGGTTTGGTTACCAGTGATATCATGCTTGTGCAACCTGTAGAAAACCTTTCTGATTTTGCTGTGTAAAGCTTCAGACCAACCTACTTTGATTTCCTGTTTTCCCATTTCTCGCTTTTTAAATTTTTTTTTATCTTTCTTTTCCTTCTTTTTATTTTTTAAATTCTATTTGTCATTTGCCACAACCACTGGTCATCCACTGTCAGGTCTTAGTTTTATCTCATAGCAGTGATCTACAGAAAGTAACATGTCTGCACAAGTAACTCCAATCATCCCTTTGTATTCTCTACTGGAGTTCTGGTGAGTGGCTGTCAGTCTGTCCAGGTCTGTACCATCTGACTGCCTGATGGGCAGTACTTAGAGGCCATTCAACGTGCATTAATAGTTAGCCTTGTACTCAGTAAGGTGGTCTCTGGCTTTGAAAAGGTGGGTGAGCTATACAGAGCCAGGCTGGAATTTTTCCACTCAGTCCTCCTCTTGGTGGAGTAGCTCTTGGCAGGGATTGGACACTTCACAAAGAAGGGAAAAAACCCAGCAGTGTAGTGGTCTCATGACACAGCTTTGGACCTTCAAAGTAACTGCTGAGAATCCTGGGGGGCTGCTTGGGGATTAAAAAAAAGTGTTGAAAGAACTTGATTCTTCTTTCATCTGTCCTCCTTTACTGACAGTAGGTTTTTATCCTACCCTTTTGCCTCTAGGAACAAGGCCTGAGTTTGTTTTTTTTATTCACTGAGTTGATACTCCAGATGGATTAAAAAAGGGCAGGTAACTTTCAAAAGTTCATGCAAAATGCTGGACTAATTCCCTGCAGATTTATCTGGCTGGAGGGATGCTCAGCAGATGCACCTCTGAGAGCCCTCCTCCTGTGTTGGTAATGTCTGCTTCTCTGTACATCTTTTGGATCAGCTTTCTGCTCTCACAGTGAGCCAGGTCCCCTGTGAAGGCCTGAGAGAGCAGAGTAATTCTTGGCTGCTTTGTAAGAAATAGACACTGTGTAGCAAAGGAGCAGACCATGGATGCTTTGGGCTCCTGACTTCTCCTTAGGTCATGGAATAGTGATGCCAGGAGCTTCCATAGGGCAGTTTTATCAGAAATGTGAAAATCGGATTTTTATTGTAGAGGTTCCTATTTGTGACAGCAGATGTTATAACTAATTTAAATTCCCCTTTCTAAATAAGAATGCAGTAAAGATTCATTACTGAGTAATGCTAATTGTTTTGAGAGACAGGTGTCTGCCAAAGAAGGTGGAAACCTCCCTTGGAATGGCAAGTATGAACCTGCGGGACCCCTGGGCAGGTGCTGTTGGGGTGACCGCCTTTCCAAGAGCGATCCCCTCTCGGTCCGGATGACCAGCTCCCTCAGCCCACCTTGCACTCGAGCCCGGATGTAGAAATGAACGCCTGACCAGACAGACAGGAGGTCTCCACGCTTGGCAGATCCAGCAGGGTTTATTGAAGGAAGGTCTCAGGGTCCAGGTGGGGTCAGGGTGAGGAGAGCAGACAGGAGCACAGCCTCTGCCGAAGGAAACCAGGACGAGGAGCCAAGAACAGGGCAGGGGCCAGGGCATATAACTGGGGGAATGTAGGAGGGGTTAGGGTACAAATGGACTAATGGGATTGGGGAAGAAGGGAGGAGCTAGGATGGGGTGGCTGAAAGACAACCAATGGGGAAGGGGAGAGGAGTGGTTTCCCAGGGAGAGCCAATGGGAGAGCAGGAGGGGTTGAACGTTCTGGAACCGGGGAGGAACAATAACCAATTGACTGAAGTATATTTGTGTGGGCTAACAAAGGATCATGGGGAGTCTCTCACCCGGATCTTCACAATGGTATCTTCCCATGGCATTCTATCTCTGTCCGCCCCATGGCCACCTCCCACATGAGCCCCCTTAGCTTTGAATTAATATAACTTTGAATTTAAGGGGCTTTCAGGCGAAGCTGTGGGAAAAGGAATGGCAGTTCTTTCCCAGTGTGTGTGTGTATAACAAGGCAAACAAACCCCAGCAAGGGCAGCAGCACCACCCAGACACAAACCCAGCCCCGGCCTCTCTCGGCCGCGGCGCTTTCCCTTCGCTGCAGTTCCGCGCACGGCCAGCAGGGGCGCTGCTGGCTCCTGGCCGGGCACGGCCCCCGCGCCTGCAGGGGGCGCTGTGGCGCGAGCTCAGCCGCGCTCCCCCTCACGCGGTAATGGCGGCCGGGCGGACGGAAGGGATGGAGAAGGGGCTTCCTTTATGAACCCACTGGGGTCAGCCGGTCCCGGTGCCCCTCAGGATGACGAAATGAGCTGTAGCAGGGACCTCGGAGCAGCGGATGGAATGGAAAAGGTGAGCACCCCTGGGCTAACAAAGTGTAGCAGAAACTTGGCAGCTGTAGCAGGAGCTGAGGGGCGTTCCGGCAGGCAGGGGCTGTGGGGTTACAGGGTAGTGAAAGCCCAGAGCAATGGCGGAAAAATGGTGGGGCTGGGCACCAGCTTCCTGGCTTCTGAACGCAGCCAGGAGAGGCTTCCTCGGACGGTCTCGGGGCTCAGGGTCCTGGGTTTTCCCCTGAGGCTCCTGAGTAGATGGCGAGAGTCCTTTCTAGTGAGGTCGGGTGTTAATAAGGGCCCAGTGCAATGGCGGCTCTTATGAGCAGGCCCTCACTCATGGCAGGAGAGGACAGCAGAAGATGGAGCCCTGCAGTGGTGGTGAATTCTCCCCACAGTGACCGCAGTCTGTCTCTCCCGTGATCCCAAAAGAAAGTGAGAGAGAGAGGAGCTGAGCCCAGCCCCTCACCCCCTGCCAAAATCTCACGGTATCTCTGCCCTTCCAAAAGAAAGCCCCTCCGCTATGAGAGTGGAGCTGCACCCTCCCCTCCACCTTGGCCACTTCTTTTTTCTCTCTTAAGTACCAGTTGTTACTGTCTCTTAGGTAACAGATGGGAGCAAATTCCCTGAGAGAAAACGGAAAAACAAAAAGAAAATCCTAACCTCCAACACTAATGCCTTTCAGAGTGTTTAAATAGACTTTCTTACCCTTTTAAGATTAGCAGTGCTATGCAGGGGCCAGGAGAACCACTTTAATAAAACCAGTATTTAAGTACAGGTTTAAAAGACCTTATCAAAAGGAGATAGAATGCAAAATTTCTGCCTCTGTTTCTCTATACTATGCTTTGCTGCCTTTAATTGACTGCCTGTATAGTTCTCTCAGAAGTCTCAAACAACTCCAGGCTTCTGGAGTCTGACATGCCAAGGTTTTAGGAATTTTGCAGCCTGACCACATTGCTCTTTCTGTATATCTTCCATGCAGTTATTGTTGATTTCTGAATTACCCTTTGCTGTCTAATTGAAGTTGGACATGACCTCTATCATCCCATTACATATAAAGAACTAATCTTGTAGACAATTGTAGTAGACAATTCTACTCTTCCCATTCTGTCACTGGTTTTCAAGGTGATATTTCGGCCATCTGCTGCTTCATCCTCTTCCTAGGTAGTTTTATCTGCATAAACTACTACTTTGTCATTAGCTTGTATTTGAGAAGGTACCTTGGATCTTCTAAATATTCAATTATTATGCTGAACTTCATGTAGTTAAAATTGAGTCTGAGTCTCCTCCTTTTCCCCTTCCTTATCCCAAGAATAGCATTAGGCAATTATTTAGCATGTTCCAGTTGTTTCTAAATCTTGCTGACTTCACAGAGATTTATCCATTCAGACAAAAAGTCCCCTTGTATCCTATTGTCTAGTCTTGACTCTGTGTTTTTAATGCAAACTGAGCCAAATTTGGTCTCTTTCATTCACCTGGAAAGGTGAATGGAACAGAAGAGTCAAGGTTCTGTCACTGACTTCCTTTCAAATGACAATTTAACCTTTCTTGTCTTTGTTTGAAAGCCTTTCATAACACAACCCTAAACTAGCTAAGATAAATATTGCATTAACATTTTACTGTATCTGCCACTTCCTTCTTTCCTTCAGTTTTTCTGTTTGTTTCTTTTCATTCCCTTTGTTGTCCTTTGTTTCCAATTCAGAGATGATTTTTCTGGTCATTCTATGTAGACTGTCTTAATTAGTTTATAACTAAGGGAAGAATCATATTTAAGGGGTATGGTGTGCATATAGGTGTATGTTTTTCTGTGTTCAAACTCTTGTGGGTAGGCACACAGTTTGTGCTGACTGGGAGTGGGGCTGCAGCCGAGCCTCATCCCCAATGGGCTACAGCTGTGAGAAGCAGGTGAACAGCATTGAAGGTAATGAGCCATGGAGTGCCCAGGTGTGCTGACCAATCACCAGAGGGAACAGAGGGCACACAGGTGTAATGCATCAACAATGAGGGTATAAAAGGCTGGGTTAAAGTGCAAGAAGGGCAGATGCTTGAAGCCTTCTGGAGTGGTGTGGTGTTGCTTTGTATATTGTGGTTATCTCAACTGTGGGGTGTGCTGTGACACACGGTGACCTCAACGTGGCTTGGGATTGGGCTGTAAGGTGAGGTACAGCCAGAAACAGAGCCCAGCATGGCACTGAGAGTGGTGGGGAGATGCTGCCTGGACTGGACCAGACTGGTTTTGATACCTGGAGTACAGGTGAGTCACTTAGGACATAATGGGGAGTAACTTATTAAGAGAAGAACAGATTGTATTTACCTGCATGGCCATCTCAGCTGTGACATGTGGATATTTTGGATGATGAAAGTACACGTTTTGCTTAGGCTGGCTTCTGATGCCTGTTTTGGTACCTGGATAAGAATGCACTTGTCCTCACTCTCATGCCCATATTCTAGGCAGTGTAGATAATATAGATGTTTTCTGTGCTCTGTTTATTTTTTGCATTGCCACCTTTTCTTATTCTCTAACATTTTGTGTTGTGCAGTCATCTCTTGTGTGTTACTTTATTTACATGCTTTGTGTTGTTTAAAGCATCGTTTCCTTATAATTAATACAAATGGTAGTGTCTTCAAGGTACTGATTTAGAAGTGACCTCGAATGTGTGGTTTTAATGGGCTTTCTGCTGTGTTTCATGTCCCAATATGTGTAATTTCCATGTTCCAAAATGCCTGAAAATAGTTTTTGAATTTGTGAAACACAGTGTTGATTTTTCTTCCTGTTTGCTTTGAGTACTTTTGTAGACTTCTCTCCTTTGGGAAAGTTGCTTTTTAAAATTTGAGGTTTGTATGCTGAAATTTTCTGCTTTGGTTAATTTTCTTATTAAATAGTTGAATATTTAAAATATTCTCTTATCTTATGTGTTTTGGTTGGCCTGGTTGTGAAAATCAATTTGTAGAAATGCAGCTAAATACTTATGAATGATTATGATAATGAAAGATACCTAGAGAAAAAATACAGTTTTTGCTAAATTCTGAACGTTGATGTCTTCAGTGAGCAAAAGGGTTTGAGTTCAGCTTGGCTGGGGTTACAAATATAGTTTTATATATATGTATTCATACAATCACTGACCCTTAACTTTTAATTTGAGGGCATGTAGTGAAATTAATTTGAATGTGACAGTACATAAAACTTGTTTTCATGATTTCTTTGAAGCACTAACCCACATATATAGTACAGTTGCTTGTTTTCTTGCAACTTTTGTCATGAGAAAAAGGACAATTGGACTTTATCTATACCTTGTATTGTTGGACAGAATTGCCTTATCTGACCTGTTCTTTCACAGTAGTTTTCATTCACAGAGAATTGAGAATATTGGTATTCAAAAGAGGCTTGCACAGATGCATTAAAATTTTTTGGTAATTAAGGCAAAGCAGATGGTCGCTTGTTACATTTATAATATTGCTTAGATTTTTATTTTGATTCATTAATGCAGACTGTAAAATCACATAATGAAGCAATAGAGACATGCCAAAAATGGAAAACAGACTATTAGAAGCACTTATTTTACCAAACCAATAAAAATTAACAAGTAAACATAATTGTCACATTATATATATAGCTTTCCTTTAGCGTAAATACTGTTGACTATACTGGGAAATATTGCTAGTAATGCTGGATGAATCAAAGAATTACCTAATAAATTGAATTTGGATGACTCATACCAGAAGTTTCCAGGAAAAAAATTAGAGACAGGATTCCTAAGTGGTTTTTTTTCTGTTTTCCTTAGTGTAATGAACTCCTTCTGATACAAGGTATTTCTACTGAGTTTCTCTGTAATTGGACTGCTTCCTGTAGCAGTAATAAGAAAGAATGTATTCAAAATATATTTAATTCTTGATTTACAAAAATAGTGTCTGCAATGTACTCTTCTCCCCATCTGTGTCCCAATCCTTCTGTGCCTGCTGTTCTGTGAAGTTCAGGCCTTTAAAACACAAACCAGCATGTTTTTCTCCCGAGCTGAAATGATTCCTGTAAGAGAACACCCCTCTAAAGGCAGGTATTTCCTGAGGCAGCCGGAGCAGGGGCCAGGCTGTTGCAGGTGCTTCCCCTTGCCAGAGGAAAAGAGGTGCCCTGCCAGCAGCCCCACCTTCAGTGGGGATTTGCATGGCTTGGGAGTCTCAGCCAGCTCTTCCCAAAGGCTTTAGGCTAAGTTTTATAGCTTTTGGAGTTTTTAAAATGGCAGGGTGCAAAAATGCTGCAAAATGTTGTTTGGATTTAAGAAAACATCACTCTTCTCTGTGTGAAGAGTCTGTGGGCTTCCTCTTGTCCTTTGGGCCCCTGTTCATGACAGTTTTTCCTCGGTACCTCTCACCCAAAACTTCTTTGGGGCCACCCCACGTTTATGTCATGGAATGCCTCAAGCTGCATAGGCTGTTTTGCAGCCCCAGAAGAGCTTTTCAAATAGTTTCTGTTGAGTCCACTTAAGCCAGAGGCAGGGATGGAACATCCTTAGCAGCCAACAGCAAATGATTATGCGTTTTCTACTCTGATTTTCTGAATAAGACTGTACATTGCTTTTGTATAGTAATAATAAATTTTTAGGATTGTAAATTGATTACATTTTATAGAAAAAATAGAATAGGCTCTATTTAGGGGTTTTTTTGGTTTTATTTTTGGAGGGTTTTTTTTGTTCTTATTTTTTGTTTATTTGTTTTGGTTTTTTTTTTTTTTTTGCAATATTCCTCCTCTCTTATCACGTTCTCATTATTTTTGTGCCTCCCTTTAATGCTTCTAAGTGGCTAAGTAACTCTGTAGAGGATGAAATTAGGACACAATTTCTTTTTTATTGTTCCATTATCCCTCTTTCCAAGTTGATCACGGGGCTCTTTGTCCTCTCCCTTTTTGCTGTGGATTCCAGTTGTTGGCAGTAGGTTATTGCAGGTTTGATGTGAAGCACGTTGCTTTTACTGTGAATCTGACACCATGGGCTGTGGTGTGTAAGACTTATTTCTGCAGCCCTGCAAGTTTGTATACCACGACTGAAACTAGGCAGCTAAATTGTGTTTAATTTCTACTTCTGTGTCTCTACAGTAATTGTAGCTACAGGAGTTAAGCATTCTGGAATTGCAGGCACTGGGCAGTACTTCCAGCTCCAATGCCATCTGTATTCCCAAGCATGCTGTTGTTTCTTTTCTAGATTGCCTGCTGCTTTCTGGGTTCTGCAGGTAAATTCTGGGCTCAGCAGAAGCCCTGCAGTGACCACTGTGTGTGTTTCACCAGGATACCCCATAACACACATTGTTGTAGGATTTTGAAGGAATACAGGGTCACAGGTTCACCCTCTGATGTGGGAATTTCCTGTAGACCCTTTTCAAGCACAGGCTTGGAAAGCAGCATGTACCTGGAACTGTGCCAGGTCCTGAGGCACATGTGGGATGCTGTTCTCCAGGTGCTGTGTTTACATGTCCCTGCAGGGAACTTCTCTCCTCCATGCCATCCTTTTGACATGCATGTCCAGAAGCAGCTCTGGATGGGGTAGTCTCCAGCTGGAGAGGAGGAGAGAGGGTGGATCTTGTCTTTGTATACTGACTTTAGGAAAACTTTTATGGATTTCTACTTTTGCCAGCTCTTGTCTTCTAGTAAGGGTATCCAGGTACAAACCCAGTGTTTGCTTTTTGCCACTGCATATTGACAAAAAACTGGGATTTAGTGAGACATTTTGTTGTAATTGTTATGATATAAACAAAGGAATAAATATATTAAATATTTTATTTTTGGAAGGAAGGGAATGATGCTATAATGTAGGAACAGCTGTGGGATCTAATGGGGGAAGATGTATGCTGTATACAAAATCAATCTGTGTGTTGCTTATACAGTGACAGCAATAAAATGCATAGAAACTGCCAGTCAAAATGCTGACAACATGCAAAACTATAAAACAATAAAGCAAGTGCTTCTGAAGTTTAGTGATGAAATAAATGTTTGTTATCCCTTTTAGTTTAATGCAACTCTACAAAGAGGAGAAAAAGGGGATGCATTATGAATATCCATCCATCCCTGCTGCTTTGTAGCAGTCCATGTATTTCTCCTCTTTGATAGAATCCCAGGCAGAAAACCCTCCCCTCCAGCTATGCATTATGTCATTATCTTGTTAGTAAATTAATTCTTTGAGGTCAAGGGTTCATACAGTTTAAAAATTAAGGATCAAAGGGATGTAGTTCCAGACCCCTTTAAAGAAA
This sequence comes from Hypocryptadius cinnamomeus, assembly GCA_013400635.1. Lineage (NCBI taxonomy): Eukaryota > Metazoa > Chordata > Aves > Passeriformes > Zosteropidae > Hypocryptadius > Hypocryptadius cinnamomeus. Next base: position 17,502 of record VYZP01025056.1, read on the forward strand.
AGGACTGAAGATCCAGACAGTTTCTGCTTCCATCTCTACTACTTAAGTCTTCAGCAGATCTCTTATTTATATTGTTCCTGAGCTTTATGTTGCTAAAGGGAGTGTTTTGCTGTATCAAATATTGTAACTTATTGTAAGCTTTCCTATTCTTCCTCATTCTTTGTTTCTTAGCTCTTCTCTACCAGCTATTTTTAATATTTTTGCGTTTGCCACAGTAACAGATGAAATAATCTCTAAATGTTCTACTGCCACGTGGATGCCCTGCAGCACCAAACCATTCCTGCCATCTTGGTCTGCAGTACGGTTCCTGGAGTTCACCTCTCTCTCTTGTTTGTGTGTGAGAAATTCCCTGCAGCCTGAAGGCACTATGGGGTAGCACTTTGTCTAGGATATAAAGGGTGAATAATGGAACCACTGAGCTAAAGAATATCTTTACAGAGACTGAAATTAACAGGCAAAGCAGGAAATGAGTTTTAGCTTTAACAGGGGATAGACTGATAAAGCAAAGCAGCTTTAGACAGCCATCTTTCCACTTGGGTCTGGCTAGGTCATTCAGCATGAGCTGTGGTTACAACAACTGAAATGTTGCTGAAGCTTTTTATTCACATCTTTTAGAAACCTGACCAGGTGGTTACAGCATTAGGTGAACTGTAACACAGCCATAAAGCTAATCTTATCCAGGCTGTTCCTCCAGCTTTGCTTTCATTAGTGTTTATCCCAAAGATACAGGATTTTAATGTAAATTCTGCATTTTGGCATTTTTGGAAAGCATGAAAACTGGAATTTCTCTTTCTTTTTGTTCTCTCCTCCCCCTCCCTCTGAAAGGGAAGATGATTAATAAGGAGAGTGGATAAGGGGGCGGGGGGAAAGAAATTGAAATCAAAACCTATGCTGATAAGCAAACTTCAAACTCTTTAGTTATATGAGTTGAGAAAGCTTGTGTTACACAGGGCCTGCAAGGTGAAGGTGAGAAGACTGCATTAAAGTGGAGGTAAAAAGTAATTGAAATGATGACTGGCTACATCTTGTAGCCAAGAATGTAGTGCTATTTGCAGACTTGGCAATCACACCCATATTTGTGACCTTTTTTCTGGGAAGTAGCAGGATTGTTGCTCCTTGGCTGTTGCTGTGATCCACTTCAGTTTTGTTCAGTGTGGGGTGCAAGAAGTCTCACATACAGGGGTGCAGTGCTATTGTAGGTGTGCTGCTCTCTGGAATATTAGTGTGTTCACCTGGTACTTATATTGTAGCAATAAAATCATGATAAAAACTAATTCCCAGCAAGCTACAGTAAAAAGAAGAGAATTAAAAAGCTTCCCAACTAAAACTATCTGTCCTGGTAAATGAGATCTAATGCTCAGGGAATTGTCCCACCTGGTAAACTGGTAGTAGTAAATGAAAGCTGATCCCTTCTCTTTGCTCATCATGCGTGAAACTGGACTGTAAAACAGTCAAAGTTATTTCAAAGAAGAATGAGTGATATTCAAATGACTAGGAATGCTTAAACATAGCTGTAGCAAGGTAAGGATGTGAAAGCAGGTTTTCTCTGCAAAGTTGTCAGAGGTAGGGAGGAGGGGATATTTTTTTTTTGTAGATCTCATTCACAACCTTCTTCTACTGTGAAAGACATTAAAAGTGGAATGGAAGAGCTTGTTGTGAGTCTTTGAGGCAGAACTCTAATGTAAAATGCTAAATTTTGAGCCCTGTGGGTTTGAATATCAGATATTTTATACTGTGACTGATAATGCACAGAGGTTGTGTTATTTATACAATAAAAGCATTCATGCAGCAGGGAGATTAAGTATCTTTCCCTTCAAGCAGCTGATGCTAAAATACAAAGGATATGCCTTCAACTGAACTTATGTCTGTTAAATTAAGCTGTTACATGCCAAGGAAAAACTCTTCCCTTAGAGTTGAGGTTGAACTTGTTTGGGATTTTTCTTTCTTTGTTTTCTGATTACAACTCGTGAAGATACTTTCTCTTAGCCCTTCCTCCTACCATATTCTCTGAATAACCACAAGAGTCCAATAAATGACCCCTAAAACTCAGGTGCTTGGGTTGTATTGAAACAAAGGGAAGGTTGATGTCATATTGGGATGTTCTTTTAACTGAAATATTGGAACATTGTCTTAAATCACATGCAGAAAACTGTGCAGATGCTCATTTTGTGAAACACAGGTGCAGGACCATTCTTTTGGGGGAGGGCAGATTGGGTGTTTTGCTTTTTTAAAAGATGGAGTCTCTTTTTAAATAGACAGAGCTTCCTGCAATATGTTACTAGGGTAGAAAACTTCAATGCAAATATACAGCTTGACTGAATAATTCATTCCGAGAAAAGCTAAGTGATGCTATAATCCCAGTCACCTGAAATTAAAGAAATACATGTACAGACACTACTTCTGATATTTTGAAAACTTCAACAAGCACATTTTTTGCAGGCTTTAATGACATTTTCTGAAGGTCTGGATGAGATCAACTCTTGTGTGGCAGCGCTGTAGCTGAAGCTCCCATTCCTGAGTTTCCTAGTTCTCTGGGAAGAAACATGGTAAGGGTGTCACCACAGGCACTCAGAAGCTAAAGGGTATTTGCCACAGGCTTCAGTGACAGCTGTGCAATTTCTTTTCTGAATCCATGCTGCTCTGGTTCATACTGCAAAGGGGCAGCAGCTGTGTGAATCATGGCTTCTTACTAAGTTCTAAACTCATGTTGGTGTAGTGAGTGGAGCCATGATGAAACGGCAATAACTTTTATTTGTTAGTGTTTTGTGAGCATCAGTTTGCATGGTTTATTTGTGATTCATCTAAATTTCCTCAATTTGATTTTGTAGCCCTTCTGGGAGGCCAAAGAATCCGTTGCATGTTAGAGTCTTAAAAATCCTGCAAAATTATCCTGTCTGCAAAATGTTAATACAATGAAGTAGTTGATGGCTCTGTTCTCTGAAGGCTCTGAGCTTTTGAGAGAGGTTTTCAGTTTGCTTAAGCTCTAGTTATTGGATTTTTGCCATGTTTTGCTGAACTGAACCTATAGTGTGGAGAAATTGCCAGCACTTTGCATATGATGTGAGGTGGGCAGCTCTGTGTCTTGGGAACTGGTGCTCCATTAAAGGATTTCAAAGCTGATAAAGTGCAGGCACAGGAAAAATGCAATTCTTCTGTGGCAGTTGACCCCCAAGAACAGCTTGCTGCTGTGCACAGTCATGTTCACAAGCCATCTCTTGAAGAGCATTTATTTTAAAAGCACAGAGATAAAAACTATCTGAATTCCAGACCATAAAACTTGCTTTTTTACTGAAAATATTTGAAAAAAAGCAGCAGATGTTCTGTAGAGAGGTTTCCTCTCTTTTCACTCAAGTCTCAGCTGTGTTGTGCAGGTTTTCCATTGTTGTGTGCTGAGTTCCTCCTTTTATTAAAGGATCTTCAGAAGCCCATATGAATTACAAACTACCCAAGACAAATGGAATGGAAACAAGATCAATGTTGTCTTACCACACTACATCTTAGTGCAGTTGGATACAAAGGAAGATCTTCCCTTCTACTGTCAGATGATCTGCCATTTGTGTGACTGTTATGTTATCTACAAATGGGCACGTTGTAAATTCTGTGTAAACATGAAGAACAGCCCTCCTGACAAATAAGAACAAAAGCCACAAGCACTGCCTCTGTGTGAGGGAGAGGGTATGCTGAGTTTTTGGTGTGGTTTTTTTTTTTTTCCTCTTGTTGTGTTGTGGGAGGTTTTTTTTTTGGTTTTTTTTTTTTTTTTAAATTTTTATTTTATGCGTAAGTATGAAAATGGCATGAGTAGCTTGGAGAGTTTTCCCAGTGAAATGATGGTAAGAAATGGATGGGCATTTTTAGAGTTCCATTGCTTCAGTGATGTGTTCTGTTCTTTCCTCCAAGAGCTGTGCTTTTCTAACCAAGCTACACACTCATTGTTACACAGAGCTTCTAAACTTTATTGCAGCACAAGGAGAATGTAATGAACTCATTAAGGCTTTTAAAGGCCAGTGAGTTTAAAAGTGATCTACTGTGTATGACTGTCCCACAAAACTTGCTTTTTGTCAATAGGAAAAAACAGTCTTTATTTTACAATTTGCTATCCTTCTTTCCACTGTTTATTGTTTTGGCTGCAAAGTCACATTGCAGAAAATGAGTTCTTAACTCCTTTTCAATTCATTTTTTCCAGTAAAGAAGCTTGTAGAGAGCTGCTTCTCCCTGATGTTTGTACCTTTGCTTTGGCTCAGTGAAATGGCTCCTGCCTGTTGCTGTATGACCCACCAAGAGCCAGCCTCTTTGAGAGCAGCCCTTGAAATATCTTCTTTTTTCTATAGCTCCTGTTTTGGAGCAGCAAGAACTGCAGCCCAAGCCTGCTATTCCTTCAAAGTGGTTTGGTTCATGCTAGTTCCAGACTTTCTGGTTCCTGAAAATAACCTTTCATTCCCAGTATTTTTCCTTTTTTTTTTCTCCTCAGCCTCCTCCCAATACTTTGTGAATGTGGAAGTCTCTTGCAGCATGGAAAAGTGAGAACTCCTTTCAAAATATCCTACATAAAAAAGTGCAGAGAAATGAAGGATGGCAGAGATGAGTCTGATTAATTGATTGAGGGGAGAATGTGCCATTATACTGAGGAGGATTTACAGGTGCTTCTTAAGAGGTCTATGTTGGTTTCTGGGTTCATGCCCATTTACTTTCCTTGCTAGTTTTACCTTCTGATTTCAAAATTGAGGATGTTTTCTCTCCAGCTAAAACTACCAATTCCTGAAGCTGTAGTTGACCTTTGTGCTGATAACCCAACAGAGAACAAGTAAAACAAAATGGTCTGAGTCAATAGAGAATAGCAGGAGAGGTCTTTTTTTATGTATAAATTATATTCATTTCATCTCAAACTTGTTTTGAACCTTTTTCTCAGCGATGACAGACTCTCTTTTTCTGCATTCCCCCATCTTGTTGAAGCATCCTTGATTTATCACCTTGGCTCTGAGAGGCAGTAGGTTGAAGTGCTGCTGCTGTTCTTTGGTGATTGGGGATGTTTGCATGCTGGGGGTACTGATGAAGCTTTGTTTATGGGTACAGACAAAGCCAGCAAACTCAGAGGAAAATCTGAAAATTTAGGTTTGTAGATAATGAAATTAATTTCCAGAAATTTGTCTGTATGCCATCCTTACTAATTAATTCACTAAGTATTTTTCCCTGAAATGTTGCTACAGAAGGGGAGTTAATTTTTCAAGAATTGATATGCATGAGGCAGGCTGGCAATAAAGACTAGGAGGAATTTTGGAAAAGACTTTGCGTTTTAATTAAATACATCCTTTGAATTTTTAAAAAGTAGTTTGAAAACAAAAAACTCATTCTCACATTATTCATTCTGAGGCCTCAGGACATTCCAGCTAATCAGGGAATTTTTGGCTCGAAGTATGACACAAGCCCTAGGTATTAGTCTGATAGACATGTGTCAATTTATAATATAGAAAACTAAACAGTGAAGTTAGTTTTTGTCTTCAGAAAATATTGGTCTTATTTGCCCATGAATAAAATGGAAGAGCTGTCAGAATATTTTGGTAGAATGAAATTCTGAGAATGAGTGTTACATGATAACTGTCTGAAAGAGCAAATGGTGACAGATGGCTTGTTATGATGCTTAGGGACTTTTTTGGTCATCTTCTGTTGTCAGTAAAAATCCTTGTTGGGAGTCAGATCTGAAATGATTGTCACTGATGGGGTATTTATCAGGAAATTAATTTAGTAGGAAAGTCACTGGTCTTAGGGAGGAGAGCATGGAGCCAAAGCCTTAGAAGTCTCACTTAAAACTGGAATTTAATTGCTGTAGCTGCTCTGGCTTCCAGCAGAGGTGAAGTTCACTCTTTATGAAGTGAAGCTGAATATATGTCTTAAGTGTGGCTGTACATAAAAAGAAAGGAAAGCAGAGGCATGCTGGAAATTCATTGTTGCAGTCTGCTGCTAAAAGATATTTTCAAAATTGACTGAGGAGAATGGAGGAATTGGCAAACTTTTATTGGGATGAGGCACTTGGATATCCCAAATTTTTCTTTTTTCATGTGATGTCAAAACTGATAATTTCAAAGCAGGGAGAGCAAAGGGGATTCATTGTCTTCAAGTGAATAAATACAGCTGGATTCCATTGCTGGTTCTGTGCCTGGCCCCTCCCAAGGTCCCTGTGGGGCCGCCCCAAGGCCCCTCCCTGCTCTGGGGATGAACAGCTGGACAGTGCTCACCCCAACACTGCTGTGCTCAGGACTTTCCATGGAAATGCTAGGACAAGTCCTGAATTGCAGTTAAGGACCCTATGAATCATTGTGAGACAGTGGAAGAGCCCCTGGATCAGTCCTTCCCACCTGGAAGAACACGCACGTGGCACCCTCACCCTCCTGCCTGGACCTGGTGATTTGCTCTTTTTGTGCTTAAAACAGTGAAATCTCTGTGCACCTCAGGATTTCTTCAGTTGAGGAATTTCTAAACTTCAGCTCCTAAAACTACTCATCAGTCAGCCTGGTAAAGCAATCTTAATGATCTGACACAGGGCACGTCCCTCTGCCAGCTAAGAAACTCTCTGCTGCAATTGGAAGTGTACACAGGTTTATTTACATGGCATGTGAAATTTAAAATAGAATATTTGTTCATGGCATTAGAATATGTAAAGCAAGAAGCCAGCAGGTAAGCTCAGGAAAGTAAAAAAGAAAAAATAACTTGGAGTCCTATGATCCTCCTTAATGCATGGAAACCTCACTGAATCTATTTTGGCAAATACATAGGAATGTTTTTTCAAGCTCCTGTATTTACTGCTAATGGGAGTTTTACTTGCAGCTTCCCACGCTCTGCAGTTAAGAATGACTCTCCCTTTTAATGTTTTAACATGATTTTCTTGTCATTTCATTACTTATTGTAGATCACCAAAATTACTGGTTTGCCAACTTTATCATAGTCTGGTAATAAAACTTAATAAGATCAGGAAGCATAAAAAAAGACTTAGCTACTATATCTTTCTGCAAGTGTTAGACTAGCTGTTGCTTTACCCTTGAACAATAAAGTTTAACTCTTTATGGTAGTGGAGATGTTACAAGGATGGTGTCATAATGTGATGAAAATGAGCTTCACCTGGGCTTGCAGTAGCTCTTGTGTTATGTGTGTAGGTGCTCTGCACAAAGGTGAGTAGTTTGTGATTTGTTCTGTACGGTGCCTGGGCCATAACTGCCATGACTCCAGCTGGAAATGGGAGTCTTTTCCTTTTGGCACAGCTCAGTCCCACAGCTGTTTGGTCCTTAGCCTGAGACAGGGTATCAGGGATGGTCATTCTTGTTATTATAGCCATTATTATTCCCTTAAATCTGGATACTACCCAGCAGCTGCCCAGTTCTGGCCCAGGAGTCATTGTCAGGGCCTAGGGAAATGCTGCTTTTGCCCTTCCACAGCTGGCTGGGGAGTGCTGCACCACTGGTTTATGGTGCTGACAGGGGGAATATCAGTCCCAGAGCTGTCAAGGTGATGTGTGAATAGAACACAGCAGAAGGAATTTAGGAGTGGTGAAGAACTGCCAGTGGAGAATTAGTGAACCTGTAGTTGCCTTGTACAAAAGGAAACAGGAAGCATATGCAAAGGCACAACTTCTCATTGGTAAATAAAATTACTGTGGACAAGATAAAACAGAAGCTAGAGCCAAGTGTGTATTATGTTAGAATAAACAATTCATGATGGGAAGAAGTAATTCATCCTTATAACAGTGGTTCTAGCAGTACAAGAAGCAACAACAAAAAAATTGAATAGTAGGTGAACAGTGTTGCATTCTGTAGAATGAGAAAACCATCAGTTTCTCAGGCTTGAGAAAACCATGAGTTAAAGATATTTGCTCTGGAATTGAAAGAGGCCTACAACCTCTGGCCACAAAAACAAAGAGAAAATTTAGGGAGTTGGTTTAGAAAACAAAATAAAAACAAAATACAAAACTCATGCAAAACCCTCACTTATTCAGTGCAGTGGAACTGAGGTGTCTTCAGAGCTTGACTGAAAATGAAAAAAGCAGCGGGGTTTTATCAGGGTGAAGTGATGGAGGCTTGCACAGAAGGAAAAGATGCTAGTTAATGCTGAAATGCAGAAGTGTACAACAAAGCTATATAAGGATGTAGAGACTCAAAAAAATAATAGGGAAAGCAGATAATACAAAGAACAATGTCTAGGAGAGTGTTAAGGGTCATTGTATAAGAACAGTAAACTATTTGGAATGTTGATTAACAGGCTTGAAATGAAAGGTTTGCACTCTGAGCCCCACCAGACTAACTTGATCAAGCAGCCAACATCCATCTTTCATTAGCCTATAATTTATACTAAAGCACTAATGTTAATGGAGTTCTATGTTTAAGATGTTAAAGGAGTCCTGTGTATCACTATTTCAGAAAATTATGCTAGGAGAAATTTGAATCATGAAACCAAGACTAGATTGCATTAGCAATAATGTGTGACTTTCTTGCTTGTAAAAAGTATTGAAATACAGAGGATAGCAAACAGACAATAAAAAATGTAGCTAACATATGAATTCCATGGGTTTTCAACTCTTTTCAATGCTGGCAAGACAGAATGGAGATACTGCTCTCTTTTGTTTTGGGACTGTTGGAGGAGATGTCATTCCTTGCAGGTAGTTTTAAAAGCCAAAGGGATAAGGGGACTAGATGTCCTTCGATACCTGGGGTTAGACACACACTTCCTGTATGTTACCCCAGCCTAGGACCATCAGGTGCTGGTGAACAATAATTCCTCCCTATTACTGATGTGATCATGAGGAATTTATCTGTTAAACTCTGTCTGGGTTGTTTGTGAGAAATATTTTGATTCTACACTTTGTCTGTGTGGAGCCATGTCTTGGGGATGTTTTATTATCCCATATAATTTTTGGGGGTTTTGTTCTGTTTTGCTTTGTCTTGTTTCAGGATGGCCGCCCTGATCCTCCCTCATATTCCCAAACAAAACAACTGGATTCTTGCATTCTTGCAAGACAAGCTTGTATGGCCTCATGCAAAACCTGACTTTAATGTCTATGTGAATAGAAGGGTTTTGTGTAGTTTGAGATGGGTCCCCACAATATTCCTGTGTGTTTTGCATAACCTTTGCATAAGTGCTGTGTGTGACTGAAAGCCAAAATAGGTTGATGATGAGGTTTGTAAAACAGGTGCATTGTTGTTCAGTGGTAGAACAATGAGTTCTGTGCCATGAAAATGTCCTTCATTTGGGGAGAGAAAAAAAAGCTTTTCTGCTGTGCCTGGTACTAACCACTCTTTCAAAGTCATCAGGAACCTTCCTTCTTTGTAACAGTTAAAAAGATTTGCTGGGAACACACAGAAATAATTTTTGTGTCTGTTAGAGGATTATATTTTATACTGCTTGTAATACTTATTTTGAAATCCTCTCCATTCATAATAAAAGAATTGAACCTTTCTTGTTAGCTGCAATACAAAACATGACCTTCACTCTTTCTCCTTCACTTACCATGACATTTTTTAGCATAGATAGCAGTTGCTTATTGTCTGTTACTTCAAACTAATCTCCCTATTCTCTTGTAAATAAATAGCAGACCTGGAATATTTAATTGTTTTGTATGTTTATAGCAGGCAACAGAAATATTTGTTGTTACCATCAGTGATATCTTTGTGCAATCACAATTCAATGCTGCTTCCTTCCAGAAGTTACCAAAGCGTTTATGAAATGAGTGAACACTGTGTAGTTCACCAGGACTGTTCAAGCACTCAGCTGGGTAGTTTAAGGCAGGGTTATTACTGCCTCATGTCCTGGCATTTCAGAATATGTTTGTACATAGCCAAAAGAAAAACCTTGAACTTCTGAAACCAGCACATGTTGAAATGAGACATGAATTTCCTATCAGGATTTGACATAGAAAAAATGAAGATAATTTTATCCCTTTATAGAAATACATGCTATATATAGATGTGCTGCAGACACCCTTATATATTTTTAGACTCCAGGGCATTGATACTAATTTGAGTCAGTGTACCTTATTTATATTTGCTCACCCGATATTTCCTGTACTTTTCCTAAAAAAGTAAAGAAAACAATGCCCTGTATGTTTACACAGAAACACCCCCATCTCT
>VYZP01025059.1:0-33663 GCA_013400635.1 Hypocryptadius cinnamomeus
CTTACTGATTAGCAGCTTCCTTTCTTCTGCTAACCAAAATGATAACAATGTTCTTGAAATATAAGACACTGTTCAGCGTCTCAGCAGTTCCTATGTAGAGGAAAGAAACTCTGGACATACTAGACACTAGCATCTCTAGCTATTTTCTTCCAAAGACACCAGAACTTACAGAATTGACAGGGAGAAAAGACAGGAAAAGATGCAAAGGACGAAAGAATGATACAGGCTCAGAGGGATAGAGCAAAAGACGTGAAAAACCTGGTTCTTGGTAAGACACTATTTAGGGAGTAAGGCATTTCTTAAGAAATAAATAAAAGCAGAAACAAAAACAACTGAGAAACAACATCATATTACCTTAGCACAACCCATTCAGCTTTCAGAAAAAACTTCAAAACCCCCAACATTTCTAAAAGGGATAATGTAATCAATAAGGCATGCACAGAAACTCCATGACTGGAATAAGTACTTGGGAGGATCTGCTTCAGGGTCATTGAAACGCCATCCAAACACAGCCCAATCAAAGAATTGATCTTTGCTGAAGTATTATTTTGAAGGAGGAAAATTGCTAGGAATTCAAGCTCAATATGGACCATGAAGTACATTTGTGCAAAACTGTCTTCAGAGTCACACACAAAGCTACAAGCAATTCTGAACCCATAAGTCATGATATGAAGGATAAATCCAGGAGCTACATTAAATATGCTGTTTTTTTGTTTTTTGTGTTTTTTTTCCGAAGGAAGTTATGGTAAAATTTTATATCCTGATACTTAGATAACTAAATGAGGAAACCCTGTATAAATTTTGGAAACAGTAAATATGGCCTATGTTTTCCAAACAGAATAATTATATTAAGTGCTCAGCTTACAGCATCTTCAAGTCAGATCAATTGCACATAGCTTTTTTTAAATGACTACCACATTAAATATCTGAAACCTCAATCTTATCAAGTAAAAAAACCCTGAAAAACAAAAGCAACCTCTTAAAACAAGAAGCTTCTCCTTCCCTTGCAGACACATACACACAAATATACATATACTTGCTAGTCAACACCTACATCAAGCTGAGTCCAAGAGATGCTGGAACTGTGCAAAACACTGTACTCATCTACGTGCTGTGCAGAAGGACTTAATGAAAAATGTATCAGTTACCGTACAAAAAAAAGTGAGCATCTTAGCCTAATTTCGAATCACTCCGAACTACCCAACAGGGGCGAATCAAATGAAGAAAGATGTTCCTCTGCCATCAGCTCAGGGCTGATAGTGCTGAGCAGGGTTATGGAGGAAGGTCACTGCTGGAAGGTTACTCACCATTACCTGTTGAGCTGTTCACCATGTTGGGGGCCATGCTGTAAGGAGGAGCCTGTGGGTTCATCAGGCCAGAGCTGTTGTTCATCGGCTGAGTGTAGGGGGAGCTGGATCCCATAATCCCACTCTGATTCATGGCAGGAAAATTGCCTTGCCTAGCAGAGGAAAGCACACAACACAATATCTCATTACAGACCTCATTGCTGAAGATGCTGTGGTTTGTCACAGAGCACATCACCTATTGTTTGTAAGGAGAAAGCAGGTAATTAGTTCATTTTACCTAGGTGGGGAGCTTTGAGTTAGTCTTGAGCTAATTATTACATATGTGAAATAGAATTGGACTGAAGACTAACTTCAAGAGACATATACAGAATCTTTCTATGTCACTATCAATCATAAGAAAAATACAGCTCACATTATATACCCTATGAGTAGACAGCAATATGATCAGGAGTCAAAATTAGAACCTGGCATTGGCATAAAAAAAACCCCAGCACATCACCATTCTTACCATTTTGACCATGTAATAGCAATCCTCACCTGCCAGAGCTTAATAAACAGTAAAATGACCAAAAGAAAAATGGGTACCACAGATTCAGTTTCTGATTTCTGCATTTGTTGTTATTGCGTTGAACAGTGTTCATCTGTATGTGTCATCTATGCCCAATCTTTCAATAAACTCCATATATATTCTACTTCATTGAAACAAGAAACCTCCGCAGAACTATTTTGCTTCTGAAAATTAATAGTATATTTGTATAATGCTCGTATAACTGAGAATTAAATTTGTCTTAAAAACTGCCCTAAATGAAGCCCTTGCATAATTCTCCACATGTTCAGACCAAGTATTTTGAAAGACTAAAACTTATCTACTTTTAAGTTCTAAGAAGTATCTAAGTATGGTTGGTACCTGATTTGTCAAACTCTATAGACAAACTGAGGCACAAGGAAGAAAATAATCTAATCCAAGTAAGCATGATAACACAATATACTGCATGATTCAACTTCAAAAATAACCTTTTATTCTTTTAATACATAAAACAATTACCTACCTTTTCTTACTATAATTCAAGACTGCATGTATATTTACATACCTATACATATAATACATATTTACATATGTATTATTTTATATGTATAAAGTGTTACTCATATGTACACGAGTAACACTTTATACATATAAAATAATACATATGAATAAAAACACACAGAAAAAATACTTACTTATATATTCATAGGAAAATACATAGGAAAATACAAAACTCAGATCTCTTTCTTCAGTGTGCCCCCTGTACATTTCTGCTGCTTTTCCAAATAAAAGAAACAAGAAAGCAACTACCCTTTTACACAGCTTTAGTACCTGTTAACTTTTTTCCCTTACAAAAAACAAATTTCCTTACAAAAAACAAAGCACTTAATTTCATTCTACAGGAAGGGAAAGCTGAATGGGTAGCAAGATGAGAGTTTTGGTAGAAATTCTACTTTTAATTATTTTACAGTATTCAAATAAAAAAAAGACAACTCCTAAATCAAGAACTCTGAGTAACTTCAACGGCTTCTTGTCTTCTCCAAGCTCATGGCAGATTCTTAACACAATTGGTAGAAGCAGATTTCTTTTTTAGGAGGTACAGGAGGAAGACCATTAAAGCACTATTTGGCCTAATTTTTCTTGACACACTGTGAATTTCTTCAAAGGAAAAGAGAACGTGTTATCTAAATAAAGCATCTTTTTCCAAGTCAGTTTTGTCCTTTGCTCTCTGAAGACAAACTTTTCTTCACTCTTGCAAAGAGGCAAAGGCTTTCTTTTGATATGAAGGGGATAACTGCCATACAATGTCATTTCCCAGATGAAGCTTGCAACGAGAAGTGGAGGGAAAAGATTTAAAATGCACAGTGGTGCAATGCTCCAAGGGAAAATTACAAAGGGAAAAGAGAACCGCAGAACCATTTGGCAACAACTTTAAATGATTTCAGTCACACAACCAAGCTTTTCTTATGTAAATACTGTATCTTAAACCCCTTCCCCCTCCTCATTTTTTAGCTGAAAATGGCTATATTTCAGGAAATGCAGTTAACTGAAAAATGCTTTCTATGCTGGATAAGCAAGATCCTTTCTGTTACTGGGTAAAGTTACTAGTGAAGATGAAAAAAACGTGCAAGCATATTTTCATACTTTAAAAAAGAAATAATGGATTTTCAGAGGTTCTTTTATGGAGTAAGGCTAGGATTTTGGAAGAGGCAAGTCTCTACAGATATCTATCTCTTTAACGTCCTTCTTTTACTTTAAAAATACACAGGAGACAAACACCTTGCAGGTAAGCTGAAATTGGTCCTTACCTACTAATATTTCAATAGTATTACCTCCTAGCATGTGTATCTTCTAAGCTATGGGGCTGTTCATTGTCTCAAATTGAGGTACAACCTATTTCATGTTACCCACAATGGACATCAATCTCAATTGCAGCTCATGCAAGCATACTGCCGTACAACAGCTTTAAATCAAAAAGTACGAAACTATTTCCAGTTCAGACAGAGAGTGGAAATTAAATAAAAAGAATATACAGGCTTTGGCCAGGACAGCAACAAAACAACTGAAGTCTAAAAAAATTGCTTCTGCACCCAGAAGAACCTAAATGGCAGAACCTAATTCTGAAATTTCATCGGGCAAGGCAATAGCTTTCATCCTCCTATGTAATGTTGCACTTGGAACAGACACAGCTCTCCATCTCTGGAAAGAGCCCAGCAAGTGGAAAGACTCAGCACCATCCCTGGCAGGACTTTGTCCTTTCCCAGCCCCCTATCAAAGCCCTGACCGCAGCACGCATGAGCTAATTCAGTAACACTGAAAGGACATCCTGTCAGAGTAAATGCTGTTTTAGTCTCAGATGGGGTGCAGTGAGCAGTACAGAGCTCCTCCACATATTATTTTGCTCTATGATGGCTTGGAATGGAAAGTTTCTTTAGGGAGAAATAATCAGGTATTACTTCAGCCTTTAATTCTCACTCCACAGTAGGCCTCCTTTGAGTAAAGACTGCCGACTGTGACAAATTGTGCTGCATCAGTGCTATAATATGAAGTGGAGTCCATTAAGAACTGAGCTGAGATCACCAAACTCATTTTGATTAACCTCCAGGTCACTAAACACTTATAAATATGTTACACAGCAGCTGCTAAACATATTTATATATGCTTAAGGTCACAGCATCATCTGTTGGTTGTTGGAGTTAAGTCAAAAATCTTATGTTTCCTTCTGTGCTGCTTTTAGTTAAGGCATATCCAACATACTACAGTACTAGACTCTCTCCTACATCTCCCAATTCCCTCCTCCATTTTCCCAGGATGCTAAATAAAAATCAAGCCTTTAAAAACTGTCTACTGTACACGTAGTGACATCTAATGGCAAAAATTCAACTGGCCGGCTATGAATTTTATAGCAGTACAAACCCAGCTAAGTACACAATTTTACAGTATTTCCCACATAAACACCAAGAGCTGGGTTGCTTAGGGATGATGCAATTAGGAATAACACAAGAAATTGAGAAAAGATACACTTAAGTTTAGTATACTGAAAAAGACGTCTTCATGGTGAGACACAGCTACCCTGCAAGGGAATGAAGGCAGCACCTGACATTTCTGCATGCAGGCTACATATACAAATACATTAAAATGTATTGGTCACAGAAACCCTGCATTGTGTATGAACGAGAGTATCTGCTCTTGCAATATACCTTGATTCCAGAGAATGTATTTTTCCCCATTTAGAAGAACAATACAGGCCAATACAAATTTGGGATTATGCTATCCATTCAAACACAATACCTAAGGCTACAATTTTTTTTTCTGCTCTACTGCTACAAGTAGATCTTCAAGAGTTCAGCAACTGTAAGAGATTTAAAGTGGAAGAAAGGAATCTGCTTGCTTTCTATGGCTTATTTACTCTGTTGACAATTTAGCAATGCATCATGCCAGAGCCAGTTGTTATGCTTGAGGAAAGGGCTGCCACCTCAGGGCCTTTGGAGAAGCTGGAGGAATGTGCTGACAGGAACCTTGTAAAAGTCAACAGGGATAAGTGCAAGGTCCTGCACCTGGGAAGGATGAGCCTCCTGCAGTGGTGCCAGCTGGGATTTGACCAGAGGGAGCAGCTTTGCTGAGAAGCCCCTGGGCATCTTGGAAGATGGAGCTGGGCACAAGCCAGCAGTCTGCCCTGGCAGCAAAGAGGGCCAACAAGATCCTGGGCTGTGTGACGAGGTGCGGAGTTGGGAGATGGAAGGAACTGATCATCCCCTCCTTCCTCAGGACTCACTGGACTCCATCTAGAGTATCATGTTCAGTTTTGGAACCCCAGAAAAGAAAAGATAATGATAAACTAGAGTGAGCAGAGAACCCCTTACATGGCCAGGGCCTGGGCACTCACCCTGGAAGGGCTGAAGGATGAGGCCTCATTCAGCCTGGGGCAGAGACAGCTGTCGAGAGGAACCTACAGCAGCCCCATAGCACCTAAAAGGTGAAGGGACAAGACATACTGGGCAAGACTGAAAACACATTAAGTTCAGACTGGATGCAAGCAAACCATTTTCCCAGTGAAAATATTGAGAGACTAGATTTGGTGGCCCAAAGGGCAATCTCTGTCTTTGGAGGTTTTGAAGACCCAACAGGGTAATGCCCTAAGCTCTAAGATGAACCTGATGAGGAGAATGTTGGACTAAACATTCCCCCTGAGGTTCCTTTCCAGTTTGAATGATCCTATGATCTTAGCTTGTCATCTTCACTATGCTGTTGACAGTCTGGTGTACTACTGGGTCCAAAATACAACTGCTCAAATTCAAACCATTCCCTTTTAAGAAGTTCTTCTTCTGATCTTTTGTTTTCCTTCATTTGCAATCTACCCAAAGCTTAATCTGCACTTAATCTCTTTTCTCTGCAAAACAAGTAGCATCAGATCTAATTGTGTCTTCTGAGCTAATGCAGAAGTCCGTGTATTTAAAAAGAGGAGCTGACACGCAAGAGCTGGTCATCGTTAAAAAGCACAACAAAGAAATTGTTAGAAAGAACAGCACTGACAATACACAGGAGCACATGAGGGATCACAGTTGCTGAGCACTCTCTTATGCTGAAATGCCTTCCTTTAATTGGACCTGAAATCCTCAGTAAGTTTATGTGTTGTCTCCAACTGCGACACACAAGTCACTCTACAGCCCTTGAGCTTCATACTTCCTGATATGTGATTTAGTACCTCCTCAGTTTTGTCACCTGATGCAAGACTTATACTGTCATCTTCCTTCTCTCTTCTTACTGAAGAAATATGAATTCACTAACAAGTTGAGTTCAGATGTGTATGTGGTTTACCTATGGAAAACGACAAAAGTGGATTATGCTTCTCAACAAGGCAAGAAATGAAGACACGACTTTTCATATGGAAACATGTCAAAGCTCAGGTTGTTCTGTGTACACAGAAATTAAGTTCCAAAACTTTCTGTGGGTTTCCTAAGAGGGATTTGATGCCTTGTACTCTTCTCTCAATCTACAACACCAGAGCAAAGCCCTTCATACAGTCAGAAAAAGTGAACCAGCTTCTGTAATGAGCCCTCTGGCAGCTTGAGCACAGGAGGCGAGTCCAACATGGAAATGTTGGAAATGTTGGAAGAAAGCTTCAGAGGTGGAAAGCATAGAGGTGATGGAGGTGAGGAGATTTTGGGGCATAAAAAATGGAAATGAAGGAGACAGTAGAAGGAAATTAAGAAGGAAAAAGGATTGAGAGCATCCTCACTACTGCCAAAGGTTTTAGGGCAAGGAGGATGACAGGTGTGCAGGAGAAGGCAGATGAAAAAGAGATGCAGGAGAAGGAGCAGGGAGAAACACACAGAATGCTGCTACTTCCAGGGTAAACACAGGTTATGGTCCCTCTAGCACAAGTGAAGCCTCTTAGCCAGCAGATATGCCTGAAGGAAGGAAGGGATTCACAGGAAGCTTCCAAAGCAGGGTGCTACAAGATATGTGCACAGCTCCTCAGCTTGTGCACCCTGCCCTGAGGTAGGGCCAGGCTCTGAGGTGGCCAACTTGGCCAAATGCTGCGAGAGCCCCAGTCCAAATGGGGCACAATGGGGCGATGCTGAAGGGGCAATGCTACAAGGACAAGAGCAGAGATGGGGCACAGAGCCCAGGCAGGGAAAAGAGGGCATTGAGTTCACACTGCACAAATCCTGGCAGTCACAAACTCCTATCAGTTGTTAGTGAGGCACTTGGGCACTGCGCTTCCTGACACTTGACACAGTGTGCACCTAACGTGGGGATTTCTCCCAGTTCTGCTGCCTTAAGTGCTGGACCTGAAAAACTATCCTGTTACTGTGACCTGGCCACCTGAGCAGTTGGCTGGTGAAAAAAAAAAGGCCCCAAGTTTGCCATTTCTGCTCCAGATCTTTAACCTACATCAGTTTTGCAGCGAATGCACTGCAGCACCTCAGGGGAGTAATTTGTGTAAACATTTTAAAAGGAACATTTTTTCTTTTAATGCTGACACACTGCTAAGGTGGCTACTTGATTACAAACTGTGAAAATGACTGCGTTAGGCTGCACTCACAAATCACAGTGTACTGACCAAATTGCCCTGTGCTTATCTGTGCCAGGTCTGCAGCATGACAATATTTCCTCTCTCTTTTAAATGTCAAAGTATGATTTGGGGGGTTGTTATTTAAACACACTGACCTGCACAATAACCAGAAGTACTTTATTTAAATCTGTCTTGAGCTGGGACTAGCCTTAAGCGCTTATAATCTGTCACACTTTGACACCAAATGGGTTATTATAATGAGAGTAATTCAGGAGTGAGACCTGTGAATGCTTTCTCCCGGGAGAATTTACACATAAACATGTGCAGGCAGATACATATGCTCTTTTGTTATGGATTTTCCTTCTTGCTACATTATGGGCTTCCTTGGAGAAGTGAAACCATTTCTATTGTCAGTGGATATGGGAGAACTGAAGAAGGAAGATGAGAGCAAGGGAAAATAAACACCAACATTGCTTACTTTGTTCTGCCTGGAGCTTCACAGCACTCTTAGCAAAGGCCAAGACAAACAAAGCCTGAATATTGGCTTGAGCAGCTATAAAATGGCATTGAAGACAGCTCCCATGTGAATAAAACAAATTAATTTAACATCATTATATCTGAAAGCAAAGTATCTTCTTCTTGTTAGTTGCTACTAACAAGTATACTAAGCTGGACTTACATGTCCTCTGTTCAGTGGGGAAGTTCACCAATTGTAATAACAAAGTTTCAGAAAAGCAACCACAAAAGCTGCTGATGTGACAGGTATTAGGTCTGCCATAAGACTTCTTGCCATTTTTCAGGCTAGAAGGAAAGAGAAAATTTTACACCTGTGCATGTTTACTTGTGTGAAAATAGGAGGCCTAAGTTCTGAAATACGCTGACAAAGCTCTGGGAAACATAAATGAAAAAGCATCCGGATTTGTACTGAGGGGGGTGTGTGTGTACGTGTCTGCTGACAGGAGGTACACAGAACTAACACAAAATTGTTCTTCTCAACAACCAGGCCTAAATGGTAATCCTAAAATGAGGAAATAATTTTAACATTGTAATTACGTGATAGTGCAAATTGCCCTGCAATCCACTGCAGTCGGACTGAGTATGCTGCCTGATTTCTTCATCTGGCTGATCCAAATATTGTTGTGCAAGATACTTTTAAAAAGAGTAACAGAAATAGCCTCTCTAAATAAATTATCTTTCTTCTGATTTACACAACTACTTGTGCCTTCAGCATCATCTCCACTGGATTTTACGAAAAACCAACCAAGGAAGGGGAGGAACTTAAAAATTAGTTGTTCCTACCACACTGATTCGATGCTGAGATACTCAGAAAAACTCACAAAAACCTATTGTTGGTTTACAAGCTGTTGTCCTCACATTAACCATTTTTCCAGTGAAAATATCTGCCCGATGGGCTACCTACTTGGTAGCCATTTAAAGCCCAACAAAACAGGAGTGTCGCACCAAGAGCAACGTAAGAGGCACGTGTAATTCATGAGTAATAAATCTAACAACAACACAACTACCCAACATTTGCACAGCTCAATGCATACTGGGATCAGAATAAATCTCTCTACCCCATTTTACAGATATTAAAAGCTGAGGAAGAGATCCAAGATTAATAATGATCTAAAATATGGCCAAAAGAATAATAAAGTTGTTGAATACAGTGAGGAAACCACAGCACAAGCCTGTTAAAAAGAAATCCCTAACTTCATTTGATCCTAATGACAGAAGGGTGTGTGACTGAAAAGCATTTAGTGATAGTGAAATACTGTAGGGTTTTGTTTGTTTGTTTAAGTTGCAGCCATTTGATTTTCTTTTTATAAAATTCCCTTTGTGTTAATTAAGGTAGTTTTGGTCTGAATTTCATGGTGATCACAGCATTTGATCACCAGTCTTCAAACACACAGAGAACTCCCGAAAGAAATGCCTTTATTGCACAGCACTCTTACAAATGCAACAACACCTCCATATCTGAATTTATCTGTGTAAGAACAAACTAAGCTCTTGGTACTCCATGTAACCTGTACTGGATAAATACAATTATAATGCTGTGTGACAAAAACCACAGAACAACTGAAAAGCAGGACAAGTCAAATGGCCTGGAAACCCATCAGAGCTCTGCTCTTGGTGATCTCTGTCTACCTTCCCCACACATGAATTTCTACTGCAGCTCTAACAGCAACTGCTTGCACAGCTGTCCCCCTCAGATATGATATCTGAGCACTGAGGGGATACATTTCCTAGCCCAAGTGGAGTGTATGATGCACAAAAAAGAGCTGCTTTAATCTGTCCAGCAAGCAGAAGCATGCATGAACTGGGTTTATAGGGAAAAAAAGAAATCCGCCCTGTATGGCATGATGCTGTCAATCTGAACCAGAATGTCAAGAAGGGTGATTTAGCCTGGTGTGACTTGATGTCAAAATGGGAATGACTCATATGACTCTCACTATGCACCTTCTATTTTTGTGCATGTTTATTAATAGCTGTATTAAAAAGTCGGAAGGCTCTATGAACTCTCTCCCAGAAAGATTACTTGAAAGTGGTAAGAGTCTGTTCCCAGCACTTGAACAGCCAGAAGGTCACCAAGGTGTGGTGCTAAAAAGCTACAGGAAACTAAGGACACACTTCGTGTTTCACTAACTCAGTTTCCTCTGATGGGACACTGTCTTGGGAGAGGTTTGACCCATGACCTCCCTTGTCTTCCACGTGGGGATGCCATCTCCCACCACCTTCTTACCATGTTCAGTCACATCCCCATGCTGCTTTTGAGCACCTTGGAATGCACTGTGCTAGCAACCAACCGAAAATCTAATAAAAACCTGATCATTTCACGCCAGCTCTTCAATGTATTTTTTCATAGTAAAATGTCATCTGGCTGACAGCAGCATGCTGAATGCAACCGTGCATGTGCATCAGCGTGGTGAGGAAGTTCTCCAGAGGGATTTTCCAGCAGACATGTTTTCACTCCCCTATCTTTGCCCAATGGCCTGGAGCAGTTATATGTTTATTGATATTATTACCAGCACTGTTACCATCGTCTCGGCTCTCTGGCACACTGGACAGTTTCACAAGAGCAATGTAGTGCACATGTCTGTATGATTTCAGCTGCCTCTTTTCTTCATCTTTGTTTCAGATGCCTGAAACCTACTGTGGCCACTGCAACAGGTATTTAACGTGTTAGTAAGATCGCCAGCCATCATTAACAAAATCTCATGCTGTTAGGTTATTATTTAATATGATTCTTAGAAGGCTACTTATATGTCCAGCTATAACTGGTGTTTCCATCTGAACTCATCGACAAACTGAAGGGCTCTTCCCACTTACACTTCCCCAGGCAGCACTGCTAAAAAAAAAAATTGTTTATTCTTCTCTCAAATACTACCTTTGTAAAAGAACCTAAAACCTTAAGTGGCTTTGAAAACCTGAAACCCTCCTACCATTTTTTACGTCCCTCCCTTTCTGTCACAAAAATCTCAGGCTGTTCAATCACAGTACTGTACTTGCACAGTGTTATTTGCCAAATCACACAGCACAGTCACAGAATTAGCTTTCTTCATGAGTCCCATTAAACAGATGGCTATTCTACTTTGTTTTGCCTTTTTTTTCCTAACCACGTCTGTGATTTAAACTAGTAGATCTTCTGACAGACTGTGAAAACTGTTTCCTCATCTGAAATAGTTTTTGTCACCCAAGAAAGAGTACCCAATCTAAGGTCCTCCCTCATTTAACTTTATACAACATCAATTAATGAAGTACTGCATTCTTAATGTCCTAAAGATCATATTTTAAGGTACAGAATTTCCATGTAACCCAGAGGCAGAATGTTAATAAGCTAAACAAAGTTCTACACTACAGTTTTGTTTCAAAATAATTAGTCTTTCTACAGAGGACCATGAATCTCCTAAACAACCAAATCAAACCAAAAATAATCTTGACACAATAATAATCGAATTAGAAGTGTCTCTGAGGTAAGCGAAAATTCTCATTCATACTAAAAATCACTCTTCCTTCCCAACACACTCCCCTTCTTTCACAATTTAAGAATGGTTACTCTCTGAAGGAGGAAAAGAGTAGGACTCTTGAGGTCTGTGGTTAATCTCTAATGGCATGAACAGCATACAGCAGTCGACTTGATTGATGAGTCCAAAGAAGAAAAAAACGCCTCCCCAAATCACTGGTTGCCTGCAAGAGCTCTGCAGCATGGTGACAACGAGGGCTCCAAAATGATGGATTTACCTTCTAGTAAAACAAAATTCCAGATAAAAATGTATTTCTCTTAAGTCTCCCACAAGAAATGGCTTTGGTTAGCTCAGCATGTAAAGTTTCGTCCAATCCTTCCACAATTTTATCAGCAATTTTGAGCTGATCCATAAAATGCATCTCCATTTAAATAAAATAATCACAGAAGATTTCTAGCTCTCCCTTTACAATAATAAATACATATAAGCTGAGCTGAACTTCCTCCCTCCTAATACATTATAGAAAAAACCCATACATGATTCTGCTTTGTAAAGCAAAACATGAGGAAAAGAAAAAAGAAATAATAAAAAAATCAACTTGATACAAATGACTATTTCTCATGAAGAGGGAAGAAGCACGGGTTCTTTAGAAGAGAAATATGTCAATGCCGGTTAATAGCTTCCTTAGAAATTACAGTTACAGTAAGCATTAGTATTTGGCCTTTTAACCCCTCAAATCACACAGAAGCCTAGCATGGGGAGAAGATATTCCGGCTACTACTGCATCCCCTCCAGCCTCAGGTGGAGCCAGCACGGGAGTATTTGGGGCTCACAGAGACAATACAACCAGTTAGGCCAAGAAGCAAAACCACTTCACCCTGCTGAAACTACACACGGACTTTATTTGGAAGCCAAATTTAGTTTAATGGACTGAAAGTACCACCAGGATATTACACCAGCGCTAATGGAAAGCAAAATGGGGCTCATTTCAGAGTGACCCATCAAGATCTCCAAAAGAAATCTGTGATTGTTTGGAGGAGCAGAGCAAAGGGGAAATGACCAGACAGCTTGAGCCTGGAGAACTGTGAATGGCCTGAATTTGAACAGGAGCAACTCCTTCCGTGTGACTGAATGTTAAATAAAAGACCCGGCAGAAAGAGCCTTTCTTGCCAGGGGCTTATTTCAAAGGCAACAGATAACGCAGGCACTGGCTCCAATTATGGCTACCAGTCCTATCTTAGCCTAGTTTACTTTGGGGATTTCACAGCTGGCAGCCTTTCATCTAGAAGTAGCCTGGTTTGAATAAGCAAAGAAACTTGAATGAGTACTTAACCTTCCTGCACTCCACCGAACTTCCCAGCAGAGAAGAACAGCACCTCCAAGCTTAAGGGGAAAAGGGAAAACAATGGAAAATATATACTCTCTCCAGGGATTAAAGATGGCAAGTTTTACTGGAGGGCTTCAAGACTTCCTGCTACAAAACTGCAGCTTTCAAAATCACAATTAGAATTTTAAATCCAAGTTTCAAGATCAAAAGGGCCAGGCTGGAAAATACTGCACAAAACTGACAGGCCCTAGGATGTAAAACACCTAAAACAGTTCTGGGTTTTATTTATATTATTATTCTTTTTAAAAAATTTATTCCCCATTTCCGCCTCCTTCTTTTCCTTTTGACATTTTAATGCACCATGTCCATTACTATATTTCCTCACCAGTACCTTCTAGTCCATCAGCAGTGCTGCATTACCCTGCTGGTGGAGAAAATAATATGGAAAAAGTGCTTTGCTGGCACCAGCAACACGGGATTATGAATTATACATACATAGCAGGAGAGAAATGCTGATGGAAGGTTAGTGTGCCTGTATCTGTGCAAGTGTGCAAGTGCATGTATACACACACACAGACTCAGAAGAAGACATCTAGAATGCACTTTTAAAACTAATTTACACTAATTGTGTTTCTCTGTACAACAGAAATTCTCTAATATCAGTGCAGCTTTGTTTGATCAGTTATGACTGATTAAAAATGTACTAAATTCTTCTCACCACACTACAGTGAGGCTGTGGTATCTAACCAGTTGCTAAGCAATTTAGAACCAGAACCACATTCTAGAATGCCTAGAAGTAAGTCAAAGCAATGCAACATCACACATTATTGTAGAGACTGAACACCACTTCACAGGTGGCATGGGGATCAGAAGAAGATAATATAAATATCCACCTCAATTTAGCAACCCAATGGCCACGATTTAAAATGATCAGAGGTTGCAAATAGCAAAACTGGTTCCCAATTCCTCAGTTTAATAAACTACTAGGTCTGAATCATCTCCTCTAAAATCAATGGCACTGAATTCTAAATTCACTCAATCTATAAAAAAAAATTGCTTTAATTTAAAAAATTGCAACATGCAATCCTGAGAATCATATTAAGGTACATTGAGGTCAAAGGGGCTGCCTTCAAAGATAGGACTGCTCCTCTTGTAGGCACATCAAAACTCATTTTGTTGTAATTAGTTCAGGTATTGATAACTGTAGTTGCACCAACAAAAGGCTCATTTTAGCATCCAGTTGGCTGCACATTTTACAGCCAGCTAGCACCGAATTACATTTTCTAAGGCCACACTACTAATAGCATCCAAGCCAGCCATTTTACAACTATGTTTTTACCTTTCCATATACTACAGTCACACTTTCAACTGCTAAGAAGACATGCTCAGAATGACACTCAGTGCTATCACGAGAGATGTTGAAAGTGATGGTGACAAGCATCTAGCTCTAAAGATGTCTGTTGACTTCGGGTGCCAAACTGACAATCAGTTTTAAACTGAGAACTTGATGTAGGAAGCAAAAGCTCACAGACAGTGCACACATAGTCCTGCAAAGGTTCAAGATGGGCATCTTCAAACTGAGGAGCTCAACACTGGCTGGTACTAGAAGATACTGGCTAAATTTGCTGCCTTTCACATCAACAGGGAAAACAGTATCTCATTTGCTTAAAACTGTTTCTTTTTACTGAAGGCTTATTGTGACACAGTTTTGTACACACAGGAACATTTATCTATCTCTATAAATATATGTGCTGTTCTAAGAATCACAGTGATAAAACATCTTTTGGAGCCACCTGGTCCTTTAAGGTCTCCTCTGGGTTCTAGTCTCCTGCAGCAGAACCAGCCCTTGGGGTTTCAGTCAATGCCAACTTTCTTCCACGGATATACTAGGTCTTCTGCATACAGTCCTCACCAGTCAATGGTTATGCTGAGACCAAGACAAGTAAATATAAATAGGAAAACATTGTTTTGTAGTTCCTTCACACTCTCCTCCTGAAAATGAAGTGAATTACTACACAGGGTACTACAGATTTATTTAACATTGCCTGCTGTGAACTTTTACTCAGAGCAAGCTTGAACACCCTGGGTAGCCTGACACAATGAAGAGATTCAATGAAGAGATCTTAAAAACACCTTTCTTTTCTCTAGCCTGACATGGCAGTTATCATTTGGGAAGCCCTGGCATGCATGCACAAGAGAGCCTAGCACATCCTAAGATTTCAGGTTACAGGGAAGGTATTATGTAGCCGTATAAATTAATCTAAGCTTAACATAAAGTAGACCTCAAGATGAGGTCAAAGGCTAATTCAAGTGGTGTAAACCTAGTATCTTCCACTGCCACCACTTCCATTTATATGATTTTAATTGATTCTAATGAAAAGGGTGGTGGTCTGCTCGGAGGATGACACCTAGGTATAACTGGCTGGCACTCAGATCCTGATCATCCTGCCCTGGTTAATGAACATTGATTCTGTGCCCCAGTGGAAGAGATTTTTTTTTCTGATGCATGCCATTTAAATTAATTTTATGCTGCTGCTTGGCGTGGCTTGGCGAGGAAGAGGCAAACCAGCACTCTGTGTCTAAATGAGACTCCTGAGCTGGGAAAGGACAGATCCTGTGGATTAACAGCTGAAGATAAATTTCTCTCCCCTACTGATACTTGCCTACTGAGTCAACAAGTTGACCTGACCTTGAAGTGGATCACAACCAACTTGAACAGAAATACTGCTGTGTAACCATGACTATGACACAACCATTTGATTTTATTCTTAATTCTACACAGAGGAGGGTGTTTTACAGTAATAAGAATCCAACACTTTCTGAGCTCCACAGCTGAATCTTATAAACTCAATACATTGAAGAAAAAGGCTGGGCACCGTTCATGCATGTTGGCATACAGGAGTGGATGTGTTCCCAGTTAGGTAAAGTAGTGTGGTGGGAGTGTTCTCCCATTTCACTAAGTTTTGTTTCTTGAACTGGATAACCAGTAGACTTGTGTTCTAATTTTTTTTCTTTCTGCCTTTTCTGTACACATATATGAACAATGTTATTAAGGGAAAAACCAAACTAGCAGCTACAGAAAACTGGTAATTAAAACTTGTTAACTGCCATGACAGCAGCAATAATTTGGGTATTTAAGATTTCCTACAGAGGCAACAACTGGAATAACAGGATGGCAGGGAAGTCCGTAAGAGTTAAACCTCAGGTGAAGATGGACCTGTGAGGGAACAACAGGCTGGGAGCCAACACAGATACTTTCTCCCAGTTCTGTAACTTGTAATATGGTTACAGAAATCAGTGTGGAGGACTTTGGTGAGAAAACAGTAGTTGCACTTCACACAAATGTTTCGCAAGGGATACTTAGTGCTCCTAAAAATTCTTCTAGAGACTAATTTTTCAAATATATGCACAATCAGCTACAGTGTACTAAAACTTCCTTGCAAATCCCGTTAAGAAACCCTGTAATCATTCCTGCGGTACATAATCTCTCAGAAAAGGATCATACTTTGGGAATTGCAGTTCTCTGCCTATGCAGTAGTGACAATACCACCAAGTCCAGAAAATGTGGCTACATGCATCACTGCAGACAAGAACACCAAAAATGAAGAGAGAAAAATGGTGCCTGGGTCAGGGAAGGAGACAGCTCATTCCTTCTCAGTGATGACGTCCTTCATGTCCCTTTAGGCACAAAGAAATGGAGCTGTGCCAAAAGCCATGCAGGTGTGTTGAGTGAGTGACATGCAGATTTTCATTTTACTGTCACAGTAGCATTAGCAAAAAGAAACCAAAAAACTAAAATTCTCTCTACAATGCAAGTATTTCTGTATCTTTCATGTGATTTTTATATTCCTTCAGCAGCCAAATGGGATGTTCACAAACATTTTCAAAAAATGACAAGGTCCCACAGCAAGTCCAGTTTACACTGCTGCCTACCCTGCTGCACCTGCTGCTGGTCAGGCTGGTGTGCTGAGGGAGCCTGAGTGCTGCCATAGTTCGGGTGCTGTGAAGAAAACATGGTGTGTCTGCCAGCCCCAGACTGGATAAGCAGGTGACCTAATGTGTGGTGGCCTGAAGCAGAACCTCTCTGGATTTGATCTGTATCACAAATCTGAGTCATTGTCAAACACATTCCTTCCATATGGGAGTCTCCAAGACTTGCAGAAATAGCCAAAAGCCATTATGCTTTCTCCCCTACAGCTGACTTGAGACCAAAGAGAAAAACAACGTGCTCGCAACCCCCTGGCATGAGAGTGGTGTGACAAGTTCCTCACAATTTGCAGTCTATAAATAACCCTTTTGCCAGTATTTGTGATAGAGATTCAGTGACTGCTCAGCTCTTCCATAGGTGCCGGATCACTGGAACGGGCAGTATGTGACAGGAGTGCTCTGAAATGGTGCAGTTTTGTCCAGTGAAAGCTAGAAAGAAAAAGCAGTTCTACAAAATTTACTTGGGAGGAAAACATGAGATAGAAATGGTAATCATTTAACCCAATTTTTGATCAAACATCACACACTATCCCCAACATGTAAGTTGAATCACAACCAAATGCTTTCCACTTAACACAAAGTCTTTTCTTGCTGTCAAGACCAACAAACGTGAGCTTTTCCTTTCATTCTATGATTACAGAGAAATCCTGTTCCTGCAGCTGCAGCGATGGCCTATTTATTCCTTCGTGTCTGACCTATCAGCTTATAGCCTAAACCAGACAGACAGAAGCAGACTTCCATAAATCCTACTAGACAGGTCTGTTAAAACAACCAACAGAAGAAAGGGACTGCTGGTTCACAGATACCTGCTGGAGGATGGTCTGTTTTAAGGGAGCCTGTTTCTATTTTACTGAGCAGGAACATGAAGTACACTAAATTAACCGTTATTGTTTTAAAAGTTTGCTGCTGCTTATCACTAGTAGCCACCTGCCTTTCAAGCTCTCAACACAAGAAAGTAATAAATACAGCGACACACTGGCTTCCTATTTCTTGTTTAACACTGCATCTTGGAATAAGAGCAACTCTAGTGTCCACTAACACTGGTCTTGAATGATAAATATCTGGATGAGTGTATGTGCATCTGTGTATGCACATGCGTAAGTGCAGTGAGCAAGACACACATATGAACACATTCATCAGAAGAGTGTAACTAGATTTGTGTAATTCTCAAACATTATGGACCTTCTTGCAACAGAAAAAGGTAATAAATATCCCAGGAGTTATTTGAGTCCAGGGAAATGTGGATGTTACTTAATCTGAAAAAAATCACCAAAAAAGGCCCCACCATTTAATTGCAAATATTCAGTCATTTGAAGAATGACATGGACAGCAAAGTGCCTTTTACCAAAACCCATATACGAATGGCAACATGTAGCTATGCTGCCCAAAGGGGAGACAAGAAGACAGAGGAGGGCTCCAGCCTCTGCAGTTCTGTCTGCATGTCCTCTATTATGGATGCACAAGCGGAAGGTATCAACTCCAGATAACTACAGATTGTTTTATGTCTCACTCTGCCTCTCCCCTCCAGCTGCCCCCCTCAGCCTGCTCTCCTCTCCCTTCTGCAGGCCTGCTTGGGAGCAAGAACATCCCACAGAAGACAACTGCTATCAGCACTACTGCTCAAAACATGGGCAGTAGATGCAAGAGTTGATGGGCAGCTTCACAGGCTTCCTTACTCTCTGGCAGGGGTAAGCTGCTGAGGACATGTTGGCCCTCTCTTTACCAGAAATAAAAAAATATAAAAACTCAAAAAAGTTTAAAGTTGCAGAGGGCTTGTCAAATGTCACTGCAATCCTGTGGGTTTTCCTAAAGCTGTAAGGCTAAGAACCAAACTCGAAGTGGCCATCATCACCATTGTCACAAGTGCTTTTTGAGAGGGTAATTCAAGCAGGCAAAAGCATGCTTTCTCCTTAAGAAAAGGAAGTGATTAAGAAAAAGTATTCTTTGAACACACCATCTCCTCCTTGTGATAAGGGCATAGCTAGAACAAGTATAAATGCACATTCACACACCTCTGCAGTGCTGTTACTTCAGAAATGCCAAGGAAAAGGTTCCTACTTATTTAAACTCCTTTCACCTGAATGCATACCTGCTCTGGGCGGAGTTCGCAGCAGCCTGCATCACTGCAGCAGCCGCCTCCTGTGCCTTACGGTTCACAGTTGGCATGGGAGGGCCCATCCCAGGGCCTCCCTGTTGAGACATGCCAGGAGAATTGGGGGTCATGCTGCTCATGTTTCCAGGAAATGGTCTGCTCTGCATCCCAGCTGATGGCATCCGTCCCAGGGGCATGGAACCACAAGGCTGGCTTGGCCCCTGTCCATGCATCTGACTGTTGGCATTTATACCCATGCCGGGTCCTGGGCCACTGTAACTTGTGTTGGGGACACCGCTGTACGTCGGTGGTCTGGAGTAGTTTCCTGAACAAAATGATAAAAAGCACAGAGAAAAACATTAAAAATTTTCAGCAAATGTTTCTGTTTAGGAAGTCAGCAGCTGCAGAACTTATACATGTGAACTAAAGTGACCCATGCTGGCCTCAAAGTCAGGACAACGCTTTTACACAAGGACAGAGAAGCAGTGGAACAAACTGCCCAAGGAGGTTATGCAGACTCCCTGCATGGAGGTTTTCAAAACCCAGTTGGATAAAGCCAAGAGTAACCTGGTCTGATCCTTTATCTGACCCTGATTTGAATACCAGGTCAGCCAAGGACAGCTCTCGAGCACCCCTCCAACCTAATGATGCTATGAATCTCATTTTCATGTACCCCCAAATATTTTCTGTCTAATGTAAGTTACAAGGCAACAGGAAATAAAGAAAAGTACAGCCTCCAGAGGGGTAACAGCACAGCACAATGTACACAACTGCTTTACGCAGTAGAGAGAGGTGTGGCGTGTAAGAAACCCATTACATAAGTTAAGGGAGAATCTTATTTTTATAATTTCATGTTCTCATTCCTTTGTCTTTCTGCAGTTTCAGCAACAGGCTTCTTGCTCCTAACTGTTCTGCCCATTTAAGACAGAGATGATTTGGTGTGGACTGGTGAGGATGACTGCTGGGGTCCAAGAAAGATTCCTGCTCTCTCCTGCCCCATCCTGCTTTTCTAGTAAGTTCAGTTTGGCTATGTCAGCATAACGGGTGGTAGCTTACAGTGCAACTCCTCTGAGAAAACTAGTCTTACACAGGTAAGCAGCAACAGTACAAAGATGCTCATAAAAGCAGGTGCCTTATGAAGGACAGCATGAAAACCTGGCTGAACCCAATCTGTGTTGTCACTAGAGTAAAGTGCTCTGCTTGCAGCAGCTTAACTCATTTGAGTGCTGGTTCTCCTGTCATGTTGAAATCTCAAGAAAAATCGAGTGTACAGCATTCAGTGTTACAGAAACAAACCCAGGCAGCATGAGAAATAGGGGGAAAAAAAAAAAGAGAAAGCTAAAGATATGATAGAAAACTATTTTAGGAAACGTATCACATTGCACTACTGCAGTCATCAGTTTTGACTTGTCTTCATTTCCATCTCATCCAGATTAGTGGAAACATGACCCATTCCCTCCCTGTGGGATGCCACAAAGCAGAGTTTCCTCACTAATCTCAGATATTCCCACGCTTATTTGAAGGCAGAAGCCCTTGGACTCTTCCTGTGATTGTGCAGATCAGCCATGCCTCTCAGGCCTCAGCTACCAGGCAGAGGAGTTGGTGGCATCCAACTCCCGTTTGTATTTAAAATAAACATATTCATCCATCATTTGAATGCACACATAATTAATTCATATGCTCCTGCTGCTGTGCTTTTGCTAATCTTCTCCTTTCCAGTCTGTAACTGACTCACTCTACTACAAGATCTCCTCGACGAGAACATATGAGACCTACGCTTCCCAAGGAAATGAAGTAACCGTCCTCTTTTGCTTTAAAGTCCAAGTTTCTGCCTGAGGGTCCTCAAAGAAGGATCCCCAATATGTGGTTCAGCAGATATGAAAGGCTCCACATTCAGTTTTATGCTGTCTTAAGACTGCCCTGTCACTTCTCCTCCTCTTCTAGGCTTGGCTGCTGGCAGCTGACTATTCTCCGTTCACTGAGCCATCGCCCCCAGACAAAGTTTTAGTTGCTGAGACCGGCTCAAGCCATGCATCTGATCCAGCATAAGTGACTACAGACTGAAGGGTTGACTAGTTTCACACTGCTCTGCGATGTGTTACAGGCAACAGCACACAACTTGGATGTTGCTCTGGGTTTCCAGTTGCTTTGTGCAAAAAAAAAAAAAAGTAATACAGCAGGATGGTGTGTATATGCACTCAAAGATTATGCACAGCAGTTAGCACATCTTATGTACATGCTATTAGTAACACTACTTCCCAAAGTGAAGCAAACTCTCTCCTTAGGCTAGCAGACCTGATATCCATGATCACTGGGAGCTACTGTCAGTCCAATTTACATAAAGGCAATTTGTTTTGTCATTTAGGGTTTACAAAGTACATTCAGCAGCATGCGTGGAGGAGCAAACACCAATGCTAAAACACTTCTGCTGTTTTGATGCTATTTTGAATTGGGACAAAAAATGTAATCTTATGTGCTTTGGCTTTTCCAGCATACACACAACACAGAAAAAACAGTGGAATCTTCTCCATAAAAATATGTGGCTCAGTTAAAATAGCTCCTAATCATTAATCTTCAGGGATACAAGATGCACAGGGAAGTCGTATCTTTTTAGTAAGGAAAACAAGTTTCAATGGTTTTTTCCATCTTTTTCTTTCCCTAAGCATTTCCTCAATACCTCAAGTACTAGCTATTCTTATACCTTTCCCAGACCACAGGAAAAAAAAAAAAAAGGCAAAATAAAAGCCAAAGAAAATACAAGAGGAATTGCCAGGAATGAGGAGTGCAATCTTATTTCCATGTTTCTCTAATAGATTAGTAATTTGTTGGCAGTGGCTTTGACAGAAAACAGATGGATGCAGCATTAAACACAATGAATGCAGCAGATGCTAGGCCAGCCCACATCAGCTGGACGTGTCAGGCAGCCAAGTTCAAGAGCCCACACTTTTCAAGTGGGTACAAGCCTGGCAACAGCGGCTGCACAGTACTACTGAACAACTCCTCCCCTCCATATCTGAGGGATTTTTGATTCCAACTCCCCCTTGGCAGAGTAGAATTGTACCAAGAGAGACAACATCTCTAATGCATGAGAATAAACAATGCTGAACAGGAATCAAGAGGGGGAAAAAAAGTGTAATGAAGATAAAGTATAAAAAAACTGACTAACAACCTGCCAAAGACAGATGTTCATACTTACTGCTCAAACTCTAGTCCACTTTGTTCAGGTTTGCTGAACAAAGTGCTCTGAGATCTTGCCATTTCTAGGCAAACTAAAAAGAGGGAGATTTGAGAATTACCTGTTAGCTTTGCTCTCTGCTTTAGACATAGATCAGATTCACCGTATTAAAAAGAGCATCTTAGAATAACTCTAGAATTTTTTAGAACTGCACTTAACCATCAAGCTATTCTTCTACAGACAATTAAAATGTGTTGTTCTGAATTCCTCTGAACTATTTAACCTAGGGGACTTCAGTAAAATACAGTTGATATTTAAGTCTTAGCTCCACAGACTCCTACATGGGTCTGGATTCAGAGGTCCAGACCCTCAAGATACACAGGGCATCTCATCTTTAAGTGCTGCCATTTTAATTAAAATCTAGGATTAAAATCAGTGGGAACTAGACAGTAAAGTGCTTTTATGAAATGAGTCCAACATTAGAAGCACAAATACTCAATTCATACTACTTTATCACAAGCAAAAGGGGTTTAACTTACAGTGAAGCTCTGGGGTTGCAGTTCAAACAAATTCAGTACCGATTTCTCTCTTTGTTATACCCCAACAGAACAGCTTTACTGCTGAATTCAGTAGGAAAGGTTAGGAAGACAGGATGCATTTCTGAGACATTTTACTGATTCACAGGAAACTTTTCTCTGCCCCAGTCTTAAAAGGTCCAACTGAGTACGGCATCTGACTGCTCTCCAGAGTGCATTTAAGGGACATTTTGCTGTGGCAGCAGTCTGATGCTCAGGTCATAGACCAGAGCTTCATTAGCCCCTGAGCTAGAAGTTGTGCAAATACAAACCAAAGAGATTGTTTCAGTAACAACTTCCATCCTCACTCTGCTTTTTTAATTTTATTTAATTCTTGGGGACAGGAGAATGCTGGGATTTAATAAAAAATTAAAATTAATCTTCTGTACTGTATGCTCCTGTGTTGTATCCCAGACACACAGAAGTGTGGAGCCAAAGCCATTTATTATTTTTTTAGGAAATGGTTTTACAGAATTGGACTAGGACCCAGTGCAGAACTGCTTCCTGGGAAAATATATTCTGCTTTTATTATAGTTCTAAGTGTCATGTAAACACATGAAAATCAAATAAATCAACCACAGGCATGAAATGGATCATTCTGCTCTCATGAACTGGGGGCTAATACTTCCAGTCCAAACTTAATGGTGTAGTCTTTACTATGGTGAGCAATTCCACTGCAGAGACGACACTAGCCTTGAGCAATTGTTTTCAGGACAGCACATAGTGAAATCCAGTATTCAAAGCTGGATCAAAAGCTTAGTGTCCAGAATGCTTTGATGCATATATGAAAATACAAGTAGTCCTGTCAAACCCAGCCTAAGCTTAACAATATTCTGGAAGAAGGCCTATGTGAACAAAACATGGAAAGCAAATCAGATCTGTGAGAATTACTTTAGTTTAATAATTTAAGAACTTGGTTTCAACCCAGGTAATTTTTAATATATTTCCTATTTTGGCAGAAAAAGGCAAACGAGATAACATTATTATATATTCATCATTGCTGGCACATGACTATGCTTTGTAACAGGGTACGTTAAGAGTTGCAATTATGGATTACTTTCATTTAAAATGAAAAAACACTATTAAAACCTTAAGTCCAGGTAAACACATAACTTGGAAATATCACTATCTTCATCCCTGGTGGTTAGATCAACCTGGTGAAAATGTAGAATTCTTCTGGTCTAATTGTTACCTATAGAGCTGACAGTCTGCAAGGCCCTAATTTTATGATGACCAGTGCACAGAATCACTGGTACTTCCCAAGCACTGGCAGAAGAACATGGTTTTCATCCATCACACTATTCACCAAACCCTTCTGAAATGGCCTGTTAATGACAATGATGCTCATTTTCTTCCTGTCCCTCAAGTTCACTTTTTAATAGCAGTTTCTTCCTGACCATGACCCATAAAATCATTACATAGGCACTTTCATCTACAGAGGGAGGAAAAGAACTGCTGAACTCAAGCAAAAAAAGAAAGCAGTATTTGGCGTGTTACTTAAATGCATTGATTTAGTACAAAAACCTTTCCATTCAATCAGTGTAGATGGCTAATGTTTTACTGCACTTGACACCCACTATTCCCATGGTCCAGAATCTCAGCAGCAGCAGTACAGCTGGAAGTCAGGATAGCACATCATAAATCCACTGGATTTTTTCACCAGTTAAGCTAGTTGCTCACTGTGCAGATAAAAATAAGCACTTGGACAGCATTTTATGGCCACAAAATGCTTTCCAAATAAAAGGAAAGCACCAGTCAACTGGAGTTAGGTAATTAATCTTCACACATGGCTATAAGGCATTACCAGTCCCATTTTATAGTTAAGGAAAGCAAAGCAGAGAAATGAATCTACTTGCCTAAGCTGAAAGATGATGCAAAAGGCAGAGCCAAAATTAGAAACCGGGAAATCTTGGCTTGTAGCCCTGTGCTCAGAACACTAAACCAAACGCTACCCAGAGATGAAACAGAAAGGAGCATTGCATAGGGCAGCAAGGCTTCTTGCAAACAAACATCAGAACTAGTTCTCAGAAACTTGGGAGACTAAAATAACCATCCTTGCTAGCACGGGAGAGTCACCGAGCCCTACAGAAATTCCCACTGCTGGCTCAAGTCCTTTCTAAGGCTTTTAAGTACGAAAGCAACAGTAGGAAGTGCTGAAATAGAAAAGCTTCTTTATGTACCTCTAAAGAAAATACTGACCCTTATATATGCCATGGCTTGACTTCAACTTCATTAAACCCCTAAACAGATGCATACTTTATAAAGGTTATCCATTAAAGGCAAAACAATAGACAAGTTCAAGGTTGTCCAGGGGCAGAAATTGTGTATTCTATTTTGGTTCACTCCCCCACCAATTCTGTCAAACAAGCAAAATAAAAGGAACTGTCTCCCTCAGTCTGAAGGGCTAGTTAAGATTCACAAACCATATGCATTAGAGCTCAATATTCTATTTCCACAGTAGCCACTGTATTATTATGCTTGTTAGAAGACTTTACCCTCAAAGTCACCACACAATTTCAGGTTGGCCTTGGGATTTTATCCAAGAAAAGAAGTCCTATTTTGGGAGTGGTGTTGTGACCCTTATTCCATGCTTGCTCAAATGCAGCCTCATCACAGAGATGACATGCTTGGGCTCCTAAACAATAGACCTGGCAATGCCACAGATTCTTCATTTCCTTGCCTAATTTAAGGTCACTATTTTTATACAGAGAAAGGTGCTAATAACAGAAACAGCTTCTTCCACAAGGTGCAGCTCCACCTTTGGATACAGCTTTATTTATTTAGGATTTTTTTTTTTTTACAGAGACTGTTATGTGTGTG
The DNA here is from genome assembly GCA_013400635.1 of Hypocryptadius cinnamomeus. Taxonomy (NCBI): domain Eukaryota; kingdom Metazoa; phylum Chordata; class Aves; order Passeriformes; family Zosteropidae; genus Hypocryptadius; species Hypocryptadius cinnamomeus. The sequence continues at coordinate 25,791 of VYZP01025059.1, forward strand.
TTTTTGTTGTTTTTAACATACATACTCACACACATGCTACATACATATGTTGTAAAAAATATATGTAAACTATTATATCTATCACCAGCAAGCCTTTTACCTTGTGGTCCATACTGGCTCATCTGAGGCCCATAAGAACCACTTGAATTACTCTGCTGAAAGCCACCAATTCCAGGATGCACTTGACCTCCAGGTGAGGGGTGTGGTGACATGGAAGGTCCAGTTTGTTGAGGTCCATACTGTGACATTTGGGGGTTCCTCTGCATGCCTGCCATAAAACCTATAGAGACAAAAGCACCAAAGCAAAAATTAATACTCAGGTAACTGTTCTTTATTTAAAAAAAAAATCTTTGGCATAAAGTAAACCAACCCTCTTTAGTTATTTCAGACTAAGAATACCCAGAAAACTGCTGTTGTTCATCCAAAGAAAACCACACACATCTTCAAGTCAGCAATGATGTCTCAACCACCAAAACCTGTACATAACATCTGAAAACCTTTACTTGTAAATGAAGACAGGGCAGTCCTGCTTATTTACGAATGGGTGTCAATTTTAAAATTAAAACAACTTTTAGGGAAAAAAATAAAGGCAATTATATGCAATCTTCAATTTGCAGTACTAGGGAATTTGCCTGATGACTTATGGTGGGAGTATCACATCTTCAAAATTATATGTCACAACCAAAATGCCTCACTTCAGCATATAGAAACCCACTGTAAATACTCCCCTATTGCCAAAAAACTCACCAGAGCTAAAATTTACCTCTATGTGAAGACTAGTCATACCAGCCAGAAATAACAGTTGTTTTGTTATGCATTTGTTCTCTAGGTCCTTCTTCTAGTCTTTCCCCTGCACATTCCATTGCATTCTCTCCTTCTTCCCTTTTGTTAATGTATTAATGAATCCCAATTTAATTTAAGGTTCAAAAGTCACAGCACAAGACCTAGTGAAACAGTATCAAATTTAGAAGCTTCACATGAAGGAACAGAACTAAGCCTATTAAATGAAGGAAGAAGAGGGTTTTGAGGCAGGGTTTTAAAGTTTTCATGAACTGGGAAAAATCCTGCAATCATGCCTATGAAACGTCTATGTAGGGATGCTGCTTTTCTGATGTTTTATACCCTGAAAGGTTTTAGTGCTGCTTTGAATGTTGAAGAGGATGTGCTGGCAAAATTTAGTTGGGTTTTTTTTTATTTCTGGAGGAAATCCGCTTTCTTTCCTGTTCTCCTCGCATATTAAAATTCATCTTTCCGTTTCCCTGCGAGGCAAAACCCGCACACACCAGGCCAGCTGCGGCTGTGCTGCCACCGTGCCGGGTGAGGAGGGAGCCCCGGGGTGCAGCACTAAAGGATGACTCTCCCACAGGGCTGGGGTGTCCTCCCACTGGTTAGCACCAAACATCACCCTCTCCCTACCCCCAGACACTCACTGCCTGATTATTGAAGAGAGGTAATTTTTTCTGAGACATATCCAGACGTGATCAGACTCATATCTGAAAACACTGAGGCGCAGGTTGTAAGGAGAAAAACCAGGAGATGAGATGACTTTGCATCCCTTGTGCCCAGTTCTTTTGTGCTATGAACAGCTCAACCCATATTGTGCTAAAACTCCAACTGCAAGATTTGCTGAATATGCATCAATTTTTCCTGATCTTTGTGCAAGCCCCAAGACAAGGAACTTGATCACACCTGAACTGCAAAGTCAGAGCCTGGCACTTGCTCTGGAGGTAGAGCGGTCATTGACACATGACGGAGCAAAAAACTGAGTGCAAAATGGCAGCTTGGAAACTGGTCTGTACTGGTTGGAAAACTCCACACTTCTGCAAAGGAAAACTTGCATGACCTTCTCCATTTAGCTTTATTTTGAAACAGATCCCTTGATTTTTAAAGCAGCTCCACGCTGGGCAGAACTCTTATTACAAAGCCTACGTCCTCTGCTAACAGTGCTGTAAGTAATTTAGAAACCTACTACAATTGTTTGTCTGTACAAAACCAAAGCCCATGCTCCTGACACACACCATATATATCACTCTTGTGGGATCCAGTTGAATGAAAAAAATTGTACTGGTCACACTAAGATTTTTATTATAAAGATAGTAAAGTTACTCCTGTGTCTGGTATAGAAGTGAGAGGTTTTTTTCTGTTCAGCTTTTAATCTATATGAGGTAACTTTCCAAACATTGCACTAGTGATTGAGTTTTTTCAGCCCCATTATTATTGCAAGGAGTACTTTTCTTAACACCACCAGGAAGGGTGATATACTGAACAGCTACTGGAATAGGAATTTCCAGCAGTGATGCAGAGGGGCTGCTGGTTGTTGAAGCTAATGGAGAACGTGGACTAATGTCTAATGAAAAACATGGAGATTATCAGTTTCAACCAGCTCTGCTGTTGTTAAAAAGGCTTCTAAAGGGACCAGAGTAATAAGTAAAAAATAAGTGTTTCTACTCAAATGACCTCTTCTTCAGTAAACTCCTCCTCATTAATTTTGGATGCTGTGGAATGGACTGTACAGCTATGTGTACAGTCATAAATAAAACATGCCAGGAAGAGAGTGGGACACTTGTGTCCATCCAGATAAACCTTCCCACTCAGTCCTGGTAATCTTATCTGTATGGCCTCTGGGCATAGTCCCTTGTCCTGCCTTATCCATGCTCTGGGCTGTGGCTCAGGGAACACTGGCCAAAACCAAGCCAGGGGCATGCCAGTAACTCAAGAGCAGAGATAACTGTGTGATACTACTCCAACTCATGCTCTAGCTAATAAAGATGTCGATTAACACAACAAAAAAGGAACACACTCCTAAACTGCTTTTGATGTGAGGCATGAGTTTCATCATCTCAGAGGGTGTAGGATTCCTCTCAAATCAAGGCTGGCTTTGCTATTTTCTCTTGAAGGAAGACAAAGAATTAAAGAAAAGGAGTCCCAAAATTCAGGAAGAATATCTATGCTATACTATGTTCTGCTATTGTCTGTATGGTACACTGAAGTGTGATGTTAAAACAGGACATGTTCTAATTTCCTTCCAGAGAGGAGAGGAGTCCTTTCAGCTACAGATGAGATGTGGAGTAGCAAAGAACAGCTCTTACTGTGATCTGGATTCCATTACAATATAGAGGAGCCTATCCTCATCAACCTCCATGAAAGCCCAGCCACCATCCAGAGATGTGTGCATGAGTTTGAAGTGTTTTAAGTATTTGCAGAAAGCTCAGATGTCTTAGAGAGAAAAGGGTTCCCGGTCAATACATTAACATTCATGCATCATAAAGAAAAAAACAACATCAATTCTAAAAATCTTATCAGAAATGAAAGGGAGCAGCTGGCATACATTCATTTTTCCTTATTTACACACATTTTCCCTAGTGTTCAACTTCATTTTATAGCCGATACAAAAAGAAATAAATTTTCTTTCCAGAAAATTAGATTTAAGATAAAGTTTTCTTCTGTAGAGAATGGAAGTAGGATTACATTAGAGGTGCACTGGAGTAATGGCAGTGAAGTGATTCAACAGCCAGACTGCATCTGACATGTCAACCCCTGTGACAACAAGGTGGGTTGTTTTGTCTTTTAAACTGCTAGGAAACAGCTATGAATTAAGCCTTTAAAATTGCAGTGGCAACACACTCATCAGTGAACAAATCTACTCCCTTCTCTTAATATTAATGATAAAAACAGGTAGAGGTGATGCTTTACTTGCCATCACAACAAAAGACTATTTATTGAAAAAACACTTGAGTGGGTTTTGGCAAACTAAGCTATTTCAGAAGTAGCTGAATAAAGTGACCCTGCCAGAAGCATTCTCTTCCTTTTGAGTTAGCTTTTATACTACATTTACACACGTGAAGAATGACTGTATTAAAACACCATTTTAATATTGCAGAGTCATCTTTGCAGGGTTTTTTTTTGTTGTTGTTCTCAGTGGGAGAGTAGCATACTATTAACAATTATCACACTGTAACAATAATAAAATATGCTTGCATGCTCAAATTGAACATACATATAGCGTTTAAAAATGGTCAGGTAGCATTTTATTTTTCTTCTTTCTTTTTAGCAAAATACAGAGAAAAATAAACCAAGCAATGCTTATGATAGAAGTGTTTATTCTCCTTTGATAAAGGACAAGACAAAAATTAAGCTTTTCTTGTTCTAAAGAGTACTAACACCTGGTAATGCACATCATTTAGCTAATACCAGCAATGTTGTCTTTTAAAAATAATTTAAAACCTTGTCCTTCCCTCAGGCATATGCATACACAAACCAGATATACAACAGTAAATTACTAAAGCGTCATGAAATTGTGCACTAAGGTCGTCTTATATCAGCACACTCACCGATACAAACCCATCTCTTTCTTGAGTACTATCACTTTAGCATTACCCATGAAAAACACCCACTAAATGTGCTGGGTGCTGCTGTAAAACCTCAGATGGATTCTTTTGATATTTTAAAATTTTTCCTTGAATATGAAAAAAAACCTTACAGAAAAGTAGAAACTCAAACAAAAACGAAGTGACCGCAAAGGAACAGGTTATTGCATATCAGTTGATGGACAGCAACTGTCTACTGGCACACACTTTAACCACAGTCAATGAGAGGTCTTTTGATTTAGCCAGGAGCAGTCCATTGATTTTCACGAATGAATTAAACCTGGAAACATGTGCAACACTTACTCATTATAAGCTCACAAAAACTTTGGAGTTTACAGCGATAGCAGACCATCATTAACTTATGCATCTGATAAATAACAGATGATGAAAGGTACAACATGCAACAGTATATTGTAAAAATGAACTTACCTAAGAAAAAAGTACACTGGGCTACAGCTCTTTCTAGAGGGGCATGCTTAGTGACAGAGCTTGGGACCAAAACAACTCAGGAACCTTTCTGGGTAAGGAACAAGGAAGTTCCCCTTGTTCAAGGTCAGAGGCTAAAGCAAGGGCTATCACTAGCTAGACAGGCTTATTAGTCTGAAAATCATGGAATAAGAAAAGTAGAAACAGATTGGATGCATACACTGATGATCGGCTAATTAGGGAAAAATAACATAAAATCCTGTACTTATGAATCAGCTCAAAAAAATTAAGTATGTGAAGAGATATTTTCCACTACCTCTAAAGGAAAAACTTGTGTGTGGGGAGAAACACTGAAATTTCCAATGCTTGGTATTTTAGCAAGGCACTGGTCAGTACCCTTGAGAAAAAAGAGCAAATGTTTGCACACCCATGACACAAGTTTTTGGCAGACCTTCCCTCCTCAGACAGCAGTTTGTGTTGTATCCACTCTCTCAGGATTTTCACCAGAGTACACAACAGAACTACGACGGATATAAAGCAGTAACTCCCAAATCTAGCCCATCTGTGGATAAACAGCACTGAGACAGACATGTCAGGGTAAAGCTAAACAAATGAAAAGCATTGTTCTGTGATTTGGCACCCTGTTAGTATGGCAGGATGCTGAGGAACATCACAGTCACACTGAAACTCTGCCCAGCCCCCTGGTTTCAGATGGCAAGGACAGCTCAGGAAGGCTTTGGACTGGTGAACTCTGTCTGGGTTTTTGCCCAGCTAAACATGTCCACAGTCAGCACCTCAGAGCACTGCAAGGAAACATCCAACAGAACACAACTGACACATTAATCAAGTGTTCTAGTCATTGAAAGAGTTGGTTATTCTCACGTAAGCCTGTGACACCAAAACCCTAAACATGCAGCCAGGTTGTCTGCAGATGGTACTTGAACAAACATCTTCACATGGTGTGGTCAAACCCAGGGATGTGGAGACAGACAGCAGGAGCTAAGACAATACTGTTGTAGCATTGCTTATGGGGGGCCAGTTCTACCTGCATAAACTATTTACTGTCACTGGCAAAGAATGGCATGGTACCTGCCCCTAAGGTGCTACTCAAAATAAACATTGAAAAGGACACATAGTGAGAGAGATTTAGGCACTGGAAAAAATCAGAGCAGACAAAAATGTTATACAGGTCTAAACAAATAACAGCAATTAAGAAACTGGTGAAGGTTTGACCCATGTACCAGAAAATAAACTAAATTAATCAAGTGAAATAATGTGGCATAAAAAAACGTGGTATCTAGAGCAAGCAGGCACAAGATTTCTTTACATTCAAGATACCTCAGATCCTATTTTCATTTTTCCAGACAGCAACCTTATTAACATATGCCCAGCTAGACCTATGTTTGACACACACAAAGCATCTGACTTAGCAATGCACACAGTGTCAATCTCATTTAGATGATGCAAATACTAATTCTCAATATTCCTGTTCAGTTAATAGGCAGATAAAAGAAATAAGAAATCAAATAAATAAAATACCTGCACTGCACCAATACAGTATCTTTGGACATAATACTTTATAAAAGCTAAAAAAAGTATTTAAAATTTCTTATTTGTTTCTCCAATCACATTCTATTAAAAAAAAAAAAAAAAAGTTTCCAAAATGTTTTTAGGAGAAAGTTCTTTGAGAAAAAAAGAGCAAATGCTTGTACATCCATGATACAGTTTTTGGCAAACTTTCCTTCCTCAGACATTCACTCTCTCAGTTCTTCTGAGAACTCTTCTTCTTCTAATGAACTGCTCTTCTTCTAATTAGAAGTTCTTCTAATGTTTCTCCATTAACCATGAAAAAATGTAATCAAGTTTCTACACTGAGCTCTTTTTTTCAGCCCACATAAAAACCCACATAAACCTTGCTAGCTTCTCCAAGTCCATCAGAGCACCACTAAAACCATCTGAACTTCTCTAGGCTAGAGTAACAGTGACATGATTTCCCTTTGGTACCTGGACAATTTATTTTCACAATGGCATCTGCTAATATCTGCAGTACAACCACCACATTTCTTCACATCCATTTAACAAAGAATGTTTCTTTGCTTATGTGAAACAGCAGTAAAGGAAAACATCATCATAGCAAAATTTGGATTTCCTGCAAAGATCACTGCAGTAGTTCTCATTTCCATAAAAAGACCAATGTTCTGTTTAACAAAAAGTGCTGGACTGGTTTTATTTTTCTTTAAAATTATTTTCTTATTATGCTTTAATATCTATCTTACAGTCTCCTCACTGTTTATTTGTCTGACTGCTTCTCTTCACAATGTGAATAGCTTTGGGGAAGATGGAAACTAATGACCTAGCTAAGGTTTTAACCCAGACCCCCTAGTGTTTTACCAGCTGTGCTATTAGGTTAACTGGCTGAATCTCCTCTGCTTCTCTCTCTGATATTACAAAACCCAGTCTATGTATAGCATGCAATAATGTTTAAATTTTTCCCACCCCTAAACCTCCCTCTGCTACTGCCTAGCCTTGAAATTCATATAATCTATCATTGATAAATTAGAATCTGGGGAAGGATCAGACAGATTACCCAGATGGTAGCCGGGGAAGCAATATCCAACCTTTCCTAATGCAAACCTTGCATAATGCTCTCTGATGCAAATTTTAAGTGCTATACTGAGGACAAAGAAGGAAAGACATTTGTGGAGATGCTCTTGCACAGCCTAAACAAAAACCACATTGCTCATCCACCATTTTACACATCATTTGTTACTGTAATATACTTTACACAAGATGCTTTTACCATGGTGCCTGAAAAATCAGGGTCACAGTGATTTGCAGTACAAAAGTGCCCACCCTGCCCTCCCAGCTGCCCCCGAAGGGAATCCTGAATTTCAGTAGGTAGCTTGGGCCCTGGAATGAATCTCAGCAATGACACAAAAAACCTGAGGAGTCTGTCTGCTTTGCACAATCAACATTTGTCTAAGTTTCCCTAATAATGTGCACACTTAGGAAAATCATGGAGGAGAGCAAGCAAGGAGCGGCATTTTACGATGTGTAATGTGCAAAGCCTGCAGGCTTAA
>VYZP01025059.1:36011-119159 GCA_013400635.1 Hypocryptadius cinnamomeus
TCTGGTTTCCCTTTTTAAGAAGAAAATAGATTTCAGGGAAAAGAATCTCTACCATCAAATGTCAGTATTAAGCCATAAGTCTGATCAGGAACTGTAGGTGCAAAACACCTGATTGGTATTCTGTGTCATCCACACGAGCGAAAACATTTATATTTTGTTAAAAGAAAATATGTGATAGTGGAATTTATATAATGACTGTGTACAAATAAGCATGCCTAGAAAACAGCTAAAGGGGAGAAAAATACCTGTATGAAATCTAATGGGTAAATTAGGGAATTTTAGTTACAGGAATTCAGTAGCTACTTAAGTGTTTGTAGGGAAGCACAAAGAGAACATCAAAATGCCTGATCACATCCCATCTGTTACAACCTCTTACTGGATAACATCTTGACTGCCAAAAAAGCTATTTAAATTTACTACATTGCATCTACTGATAAATATCACTTCTGTGAAGATCTAATACTAAATAAGGACAAGATCTGAGGATAAACCTTACAAGCAGCAGTGTCAAAAAGATCCAAATTTTGCTTAGTGTAACACCTGTACTCTTAAGAGCGAGCAGTTTTCAGGGACTTCTTGTGCCTGACTGTGATACGTTTTTAATAGAGCACACAACTGTACAACACTCCTCAAAAGCTGGATGTCAACAACGGAACAAAATAAAAGTAGAACAGGAAGAATGACATAAAAAAGAAAAAAATTAAAAGGTACTAGGAGAAGGTGATGGAGAAGGCAGCAACTTCTATTCAACAATTTTGGAGGTGATTACTCCAGGCACTGTCCACATAGATCTGACAGGCACAGAATGCTGCCATGAAACTGCCTCCAGCAATGGAATATATTTTCCAGCACATCACAGCAGCTGCAACAGCATCAATTCTGCTTGCAATCCATGTCCAAAAAGAAAAGTTCTCAGTGGTCCTATTTCAGCATATCTCAAGGACTAATTAAATCCTCATTACTATCTTCTAATTATTCCAGTGCTCTGGGATTTCTCTCCGCAAGTCCCCAATGGTGCATTAGATGAAAAGGGTTAAATAACCTGTGTTGATTTTGAGACTCCAGATCTATTTCAGACCTTTAGCATATCATCAGCATTATCATGAATATTTAACTATGTACCGCTGTGAAAATTATAAGGGGAAAACAATTAAAGATTTTTTAAAAATTAATTCTGACCCATATACATTTGCACTAATAAATAAGGCTTCTTTAAGTATCCCCATCATGAGAGTGCTTGCTAGAGTAATAATGTGAAGTCATTAACTGTTTTCATTAAATTCAATGGTTTTCAGGAGCTCCCAATTCACTATTTTAATATAAGACTGAAACCTGACATCTACATACCCAACTGCATAAGCATGAAAATACTATTTAAAAGCAGGTAAGTTTTCTAAGCTTTTTCAGAATTACATAAGGAACTATTCATTCCTGCAGGGGTAAAAGTGCCTATTTCAACATTATTATGACAAATATTCTCCTAACAGTGCTTGCACAGGTGAGTGTTCATACAAGCAGACAGAAATCTCTGTTAGTTTAAAAAAGTAAGAATGGGAGTATAAGCTAATGGCCAGGACAAAGGTTTCTTTTTCAGGCTGCAGCTTCAGGAAACTAATTTAGAGGGTCAGTTGGGATGTGCTGGGCTTCTATTTGATCCCTAGAAACAACTTCAAACTCGTTGAGCAGTTCTGGCTACTATGGACATCCTCAAACTACAGCTTCCAAAACCCAAACAAATAAATAGATGAACATAGGGAACTCAAGCGGCTGTGTACCTCAAGTATTTGCTGAATGATTATGATAGCTGCCCTACCTCTGGGCAGATTCAAAGAAAGCTTATAAAGAGCCTTGACTTCAATAAACACAAAATATGGAACCCCTACTTTTGATCATATAAAGGAAAGTCTGGAGGAGGTCTATTAGAAACAGAGAGCAAGATGTGCATCCTCCTTCCTCCCAAAAATGAAGCAAGTTTTGATGACTACCTCAATTAGTAATGACTACATTGTCATTATGGTAGGCCCAAGTAATGGTAATTGTTGGGATTCTGCAGCAGTTAAACACACTCTTGCTTCTCCAAAAGATTTCTGACACCAGTCTGTCTCCACAGCTGTCTGACTCCAACAGTTTTTTAAGATGTATGGGATTTGACTTCAAGTCCCACTGCTTTCCAAGCTCACGTGAGCTAAGAAATAGGTTATGTACATAAGATAAATGCAATTTCTTGTTTCTTAGGTAGCCAACGTGTGTTGGCAGAACTAAAACCATTTCACTGATTGGGCATCAAACAACAGCAGCCAGTTACCAGTCGTGGGACAAGAACAGAAGTGCCTAAAACAGCAGGCTACATTTACACTGAGCAGGTCCAAAAGTTCTACAGGTTGAGCAGGACATGAAAAATTAAAAAATTAATTTTAGAAGTAAGCATTTTAATGCTTATTACAAAAAGTATTAAATAAGCTATATAAAAAGAAACCTGAGGACCACAAAAAAATTCAATCCCCCAAGAAACTCCTATTACTGCATATATGCAGTACATTACTACTTCCCTACTATCACACACAGAACGTACATGTAAAAATGTGGTCATTGCTTCATGCTGCATTGTGAGACAAGGGATGTAGAGTCTTAGGCAGGCAAACATAAAAATCCCAGAAGGGTGCTGAGATGCATGGAAAGCACAGTAAAATATAATCAAACACTTTAACAATAAAATAAGTAAGTGTAAATTTAATGGTTCAAGGTAGTGGTTTAGCATCTTAAGTGCTACAGCTCAGACTCCACCCACTGGTCAATCTTCACAATAGCTGGTAAATAACATTTTTTTCAAGTATTGAGAGCAGAGGATTCTGCTTAAGCAATGATCAGTAGTCTTTTGTTCATCCAGTTCTCTCTCTAAACAAGGAAAGAAATGCTATACAAAGTGTGAAAACAAACAACATTACCTTATCCTATGGAGTGTCTCTGGGGTTTTTGTTTTCATTTTCCTTTAATTTTTTTTCTATTTTTTTTTGAGAAAGTGTATCAGTAAGCAGAGAGTTTAAATTACTATAACAGATGCCCAAGGATCAGGTGTCCTTAGCAGCAACGATTTTCTGCTCAGGTTTTTATCAGTAAATGACAAGCACCTTCCCTTTGAGTCCCCATCATTCCCCCTCCTTCCTTTCTTCAAGTTCTGTGGAAACCAGTTCAAGCAAGCAAAGGAATCAACTAATGTAACAGCCTTTTTAAAAGGTGAAGTTTTCCATTTCAAAGGAACCTCTAATCAATGACAGGGCACAAAAGGGAATGCACGCATGTTTATGCGCATACAGCACAGACTTTAGAGAAGCTTTGGGGAACATGTTCTGCAAAATCAATATGACCTAGCTAGCTACCAATTTTGAATCTCTTGCATGAAACAAATGGACTTCTTGTACAAGCTGGGTCACAAGGATCACGTATATTACACCAGATTTTGCATATGAAGTGTTCAAAACCTGCAACATTCTTGAACACATTTTCTCTAAGAACATACCCACAATTTTCACTGTGTAGACAAAAAAAACCCCCTAAATCAATCTGTAAATTTTACTTCTCTCACTCCTACTTACTTGTTTGACTTCCCAATTACGGCAGCTGTCTTCTGTTTTACTTCTGAATACCTGTCTGCCTCTCCTGATCATACACTGAACCCCAGTTTTGTTCTACAGCAGAACAGAGAGGTTTATCTTTCCAGTTTCGTCAGACCTGCCTAACTTGTCCCCCAAAGCCAGGTGAGGAACATACCCTGCAGAGATAATTATTACTGGGCACTGTAACATTTTATGCCAAGACCCAGTTGTGCCAGGAATTGCACACATCTTTCTGAGATGTATGGGTCTTCAAAGCCTTCATCTGATCCATTCTTGCTGCCTTGTGACATTTCTATCCCACAAAGCATCATGTATTTGTACTGGGTACTGAAGGCATCCTTTTTTCACTAAACATGTGTGTTATTCTGAATTTTCTAATGGGAAAATATGTCCCTGCACTAACAACTGAGTATAAAGAATTACTGAAAAGGAAACAGAACAAATCAGCATGGAATTCTGAATTTCATGTTCTCATTAATCAGCATTCCTGGAGGAGGAGACATTCAACCCAGAAAAATAGCAAAAATTAAGACTCTCTGCTCTTCTTTGTGAGTCCTCTTAGCTTCTCCTGGATGCTATCCCAGAAATTTGTCATTCTGTGAGTTCAACTTGTTTCACTGTGAGAAAACTTCTAGTATTTATGGTATCCCCATATGGTGCTACTTGGGATATTTCTGGAAGCAAGACATTTTAGGAGGGGCATTTCATAAATAACTCCATGTTTATCACAGTTATCATGTGTCTGTTTTGCAAGCCTGTCACTGGCACATGTTAACCACTGCATGGACAGGATGCCCGGTTCACAGCAGTTGATCGCACGTATGGCCACGCAACAAAGCTGTGACAACTGTATTCCATGAGCTAGGGAGAAAGGAGGTGCAAGGAAAAAGGGCTTAAAGTTTATAAAAGGTAAATTTAACTTAAAAATGCTCTGCTTATTTTTGTGTGAACACGGTAGGGAGCACCCTTTTAGAACAGTGCTCTTGCCTGCAAGGTTTTCCATGGCAAGATTTCCAAATGATTGAACCATTTGACCTAAATATTTGATTTTCCTTTATATTTAAAGATATTTTATCCTAGAACTGGCTAGAGGACTATTGTGTCCATGCAAAGACATTAGAGATGACAATTTTAAGAACAGTAGCAAAACTGCTCCTAGTCAGCACTCTTTCTCTACATCTTAATTCCAAAAAAGACAACGAAATGCTGTATTCTCCAGAACATAACTCAAGTATTTACAGAAGCTGCCTTTATACCCTGGGCATACACTGTATTTTGAGAAAAACTTATTTTCAATTATAGTTTGGTAAAACCTGCTATTCAGTTGCTCTTTCCCTGGAGACGGAAACCCCCCAAGCTTTTTACAATGAAGACTGTCATTATTTTCCCTGGGAAAAGAAAAGAAATTCCAGGAAATCTCACATTGCTAACGTGCAACTTAAAATGAAGGCTGCATTTGGCACCAACTGAAAAAGCCCCAACACCTAACAAACCTCGGTCCTGTGGCATTGGTGACTGGCTCAAGGCAGGGTGGGAGCTGGATTCTGACTGGCTGCCAGGAGGCTGCGGTGGCATCTGACTGCCTGCAACACACAGAGAGAAAAGGGAAAACACACTTGCTTTTAGCATTTCTGTGCACAAAACCAAGCATTGCTGCATTTTTCAACCACTCAACATCAAAGAAAGTACCAGCTGTATAAGGTAAAGACAGAGCTCAACAGGTCTAGCTTTTTTCATACATTTTTCTTTCTTTTTTTCCTTTTATTTTTTGAAACCCATGGAGGAAACATGCACAAACACATTTAGCAACAGGCATGGCGAAATGTTCAATTTCGCACTGAGCGAGTTCCCAACCTCACCAACATGATCCAATTTATAGCTGCAAATCTCCTGACACATATTTCTGTTAGGGAGTTTAACAAAATCCAAGTCTGCTGAACAATAGGGCTCATCCCGCCTAGCTTAAACTGGCCTCCAGCCAGGCAGACATGGACTGCTGCCAACAATATTACCAATGAAAAATTCGGTCAATACAAAAATGACTAACAACAACAGTTTAAAGAGTATTTAAATGAATCAGTGGTTTTAATATTGTTTGAATGTCCATGTAGAATATGGGAATAAAGAATAACATGTAGGCACGCATGGTGAAAGTGAATGTTTGAAAGAGACCAGACAAAAAAGGGGTATCTTATTATTCAAATAAAAACAAGGGGAAGTTATTTATTAAAATAAGTAGCCAGAACAGACACATCCATTTTTATGTCCTTGTTCTTGCTGTCTACCCACCCAAACAAGCAGAATGCTCCCAATGCTGTCTGTGAGGCTCGGAACAGAAAACGTTCCCTTTCAGTGTTAATGGATAATAAGGCAGATGCTTATTGCACCAATGCAAGTCACTCCTCTGGGTCACCATTCAACACTGTGTCAAGCAGAAAGGTCCATCTTACCACCCTCCCACTGCCCCAGGAGCCTCAAGCTTAAGCATCAACCTGCCCCAGCCCGAGCAGGAGAAAGAATGAGACCTGGACATCCCCTAGGATTCTTCTTTGCTCTTGGTCTTACACATGCCTGCTCGTGACAGCCCAAGTGGCTTGAAGACCACCTCAGGTTAGGCAGCAAACATATACTTTAAGCATTTAGACACTTGCAGTGACGAGCACGGTATATATAAATAGCAGCAGACAGATTTATACCCCTCATCCTCAGAAACTGTTCAGATTGTTTTCCATTTGAAAGAAATGGAAAGAATAAAAACACAGGCAATAGATTTGTGCCTGCTGAGACTCATTTCCTCCTGCTCAGCAGCTGCCCCTCTGCAGTGGCAGGAGCAAGAATCCTGCGGGCGGTCCTGGCGCTGGGAGCCAGAGCTGACAGCGGGGCAGCAGGGCTGCCCTTTACAGCGACCAAGGGCCCCGAGTCGGACACGAATGCAGGAAAGCAAATGTGTCTGCTCTGTCCCATCCACTTCCCATCCCAAAGCCACCGGCTCCCAGCACCAACTCTGAAGAAGGGCCAGACTGATATAGAACAAAGAGAAAATCTGTGAAATGTGGAGTGTAACCACTGCCTAGCTATTCAGATGAGGTGCTTTTGCACTAAAAACATGACAGTCAACATTACTGGGAGCAGCTGTGACAACTGTCTCAGAGATGCAAATGCTGGACCAGAGGCAGAATTGTTTCTCCAAAAGACCAAACATGCCACTCAGCGCCCAAGGCTTTGGGTTCTGCAGCCCATTCACGAACTCTGAGGCATATGACAATAATAATGACAAATTCCAGCTTATGTTTTGATGTCACTCAAGAGCAGGCTGTGGAGATGGTAAGTGCCTGCATTATAATGAAAGCTTTCGGCTTGACAGGAAGGATTCAGTACTCAAGACTGTAAACAAACAGCATTTCCATGTTAACACAGGGCACTGCCACTTCCACTGTGTATGCCCCAGGCGCCGCTACCAGAGAGAGCACTTCAAGTAGATGGGAACCATCTAAGATTTCTACAAACACTTAAAAAAAAAAAAAAAGTCATAAAAAGCAGGGGTGGCTCTGCACCGCATAGCTCTCAGAGGATCCTCCTTTAGGCGGATGCTTGGCAACTTTGAGAGAAGCTGTAGTGCAGAGAATATCTATGATAGGCAACATATTTTGCATATTATAGATGGTGTCTGGTTTTTTTTTCATTGATAGTAACATCAGTTATCTGGATGGAGCCTTATCCTGCACAGACACATGTTCAATCACAGACCAGTAAAGTCAAGGTGTAGAACAGTACCTGTACAACTTTTATGAAGAAATCAATTTCATCCACATCCTCAGTCGATACAGACTCTGGAGTTTTGCAGATTAACTGGAACTGTCAGTCTCTGCAAACATTTATGCTATTTTTTCAGTGTACTTCTGTTTTTTTTCCTTATTAAACAAACTGTCAAGCAAAGTTTTTGTTTCACAAAGAAAAGCAGTTTCATAAACATGACCAACTCTACACAACTAACAAACTTCCAAGACAAGTATCCACTCAGCTAATTATCAGTGGGTGCTACAGATTATCCAGGTGCTGGACATGAAGGTACTGCATCAGAGTGTTTTCAATCAAACTGCCATTTTATTCTTAGAAGTGATGTGAAAGGTAAAAGGAGGTTAAGCACCCAAATACCTTTGAAGACTTGAACTGAACTCTTAATTTGGGTATCTAACTCCTATTGATTGGGAGCTGATGACAGGACTTTGAAACGTTTGAAGATCCTGTCTGCCATGCTTTTTAAGTTTCTTTGTCATGAAAAGAAATGACCTTAAAGATTTTCCATTTCTTTCCTTTAAATGATAGTAATCCTTTTCTCTTTCAACCAGCACTGCTGTTGTGTTTCTTGGAAGAAACTTTAAATAACACATGAACAGACTTTTCTATTTTATTAGGGAAGGAAAACTTCTACAAAAGAAAACCAACCTTTTTTTCATTTTTAACGTAACTTCTACAGCTACCCAAAAATCCAGTATTTTTTTTTCACTGACAGACTACTGCCTCCTTTGACCCAGTGATACACAGAAGAAAGTTTAAACAGGGATGACCTTTTCCCATCTTTTGTATACCATTGTTGACACATTGGTGAGATACTCCATCTGCCAAAATGTATGCAAAGTGAATACTACAGATGTTTCACAATACTACTATTATGCAAAACCAAAGAAAATGCAATAACACATGTTAAAAGGATAGAAGCTGCCATGCTAGTTCTTTCCCCTATACTTAACAGAGGAACAAAATGCTATACAAATTTATATGGCTATCTAGTAAAATTAGTTGTTAAAACTACTGAAACCGGCAGTCTACCTAACATAGTATTTGCTATTTAAAATAAAAACAAGTAATCTGAAGAGGTAAGGGAATTTAAAAATTGCATAACACTGTATTTTTAAGTGGGTTTTCTAGTTTTAAATTATGTCAAATGCTTTTAAATTTTTTCTCTTTGAAAATCTTCACTTCAAATGAAGTCACGAGAGACTGTGTACTACGTTTGGCGAAGACGGACTGAGAAAAGTACTAAACAGCGACTGCATTATGGCTACAGCCTTGGAGTTAAACTGTAAAAAGCAAATTCCTAAGGATCAACATAGCAAGCAAGAGCAGACCTTTGATATTCTGCTGAGGAGGAGTCCTTACAGTCCACATCAGCAATGTTTTGAAAGATGCTGAGGGCTCTCTGCTCCCACCACTGTAATGATACTGGAGGATGCTCAGCTGTGACGCCCTGTATCAGCTGGACAATGCCTCACGGAGTTATGCCTGAACAGTTGAGTCAAGAAAACACTTTGGTGATAACAGGTTCCCTCTGGGAAATAATCAGTTAAGGGGGGAAGGAGGGGTATAAGGATAGGAATTTTAAGATGCATGAGGAACTGGAGTGCAGGGGACTGATCACCGCCTGTGTAGAAAATGGAACACTAGGCTGAAGGAAAGGCAGAAGTTACAGATCTTGTAGGTTGTCTTTGGGACAATTCCCAATCTAATTTAGGAATTGAGAGCTATGACTGGACTAACGACATTGATTGATCACAAAGTAGCTAATATTAGTCAATACAAAAGATGATCAAAGTACTACCTAAGAAACCCTTGGGACCACCTTTTGGCTTGGAGTATTAAAAATGCAAATATTTATATGCATGCATCAGAACCAGGCCTTTTATAACTGAAGAGCTGTAAAGGAAGGAAAAATCTGACCATATTTGTTGACCTAAAATGGTTATAGCCTACAAACAGCTCTAACTAACCATGTCATGTGGCACACAAAGAAACAAATTGATCACTAGGATAAATTAGGAGGACTGTTCATAGTAGAGGTAAGACAGCACAACATCACTGCTGATGTGTCACTGGTGGGCCTTCATAGAGACAAACCCAGAAAGGCTAATACAAACTGGAATGGGAACCAGCTACCAGCATGAAATGATAGGAGGCTGAAAGTGTGAGTATTATTTAGTACGACAAAAACTAGAGCTGGAATTTTGTGACTTCTTTCTAAGAATATATTTGAGGCTAAATATCAGGGAGGAAAAAGAGCATGATGATGTTTAGGAGGATAATCAAACCATTACTGGAACTTGAAACAGATTTGTTTTAGGCATAATGAGGCCCTGAAAATCTAGTGATTAGGATGAAATCTGATAAAATAATAGGATAATCATCACACAGTCAGTGTTACAATAAAGGCTCACAGACCAGGAGACATTCTGGGTCTTGGATCCCTACATCAGAAATGAAAGAACTTAAGTAGGCTTCTATATGGGAGTGCTTTAAATGAGCTTTTCAGGAAATTGGAAGTGAGGTGCAAATGACCCCAAAGGAAAGAAATTTTTCTATGGGTAGCATAAAGGGAAACTGGTCATGTGTTTTGTGTTATCTCTTTCATCTTATAAAGCCTATGACCCCTTAACAATAAAGACTATTTTCTTCCTTAATTTATGCATTGTAGCCAAGCTTCCTGTTGCATCAATAGTATTTTTTAAATTACTTATGCATTCAAGTAAAAAGCATGGGTTGTCTGCATATCCTCTCAAATTAAGACATGCAAAATATTAAAACCTTCCTCCTATCTATGCAGTAATCTGAGTGCAGATGTTTTAAAAGGCCTGGGACTTGAGGACCCTTTCAGATACAGAAGCTGTGGCTGTGCTGGGATTTGTGGACCATGCCTTCTGGCTCTGCTCAGCACCACACTGCAGCTAATAACTCCTTACAATGCTGGTAATGCACTGCAGCCTGCTTACCAAGACAATTTCCACCACCCTGAGTCAGGAACTTGGGACCAAACCCAGAACCTTCCTGCCTTGGAATGCTTTTGGTGGCTGGCTGAGAGGCTCACTGAAGGTGGGACTGTAGGAAGCTGATTTGTTCCATTGCAGCAACACCAAGCTTCTGTACAAGCTTCTAAACAAGAAGCTTATCAACTTACACCAGATTTATGGATGCTCTACATCACAAAGTGTTATCAAGACTGTTGTCAGGCCTAGCCCTAATTTTCCACATTACCTCTTAAAACAGATGTATCGTGCTTCAAAGACACAAGATTCCCCAACATACATGAGTGTTACAACCCATGTAAAATCAACAAGAAACAAAAACCCCCACTTTGCTACTCATGAAAGTGTAAAATTCTCAGACTACCAACACTTGAAAGTTACACTCTCACCTTCTTTTTCCTATCTATGTCACATTCACCATATCAAGAATGGGATTGTGAGTGAGTTTCAAAGAAACCACTGTAACTTAAGTGCTAAATTGCTCTCAAGTCTCCATTAAAAATGCAACAATGAGCAAAGGGGCCTAGAGAACCCTAGCTCTGACTTTTCTCCACACAAATGCAAAAGCACAAACATCTTAATTTCATGAGTAGGAGCTGCTTGTTTGACATGATATAACATTTAATTCAAAGCAAAGATGACACTGACGGGATGAGGTAGCTACTCAATATTTTGTTTCATCCTCATTACTCAGCATGTAGTCCCAAGGTATTACTTATGGAACACCATCCAAATGTCACCCTTACCACAGAATAATTCATTATATTATGGACTTCAAAAAAAAAGAATGAAGTAGCTGAAACTGGGGTCTGTCAAATTAGACATTCAAGATATTTATTCCCAGATTGTGGAACCTCTGAATAAGGCATAAAGACTGTAACAAATACTCAGGAGTATGAAGTGAAATTGTTAGTACTGCCTGAACTGACGACGGTCTTGGTGGCAAGAGGCAGGAAAGAAAATATATTGCCCTCCAAGGCCAAAGCTCTTTTTGCTCTGGAGGGGAAGGGAGAGCAGCAGCAGAGACTGCCAAGCAGGTCTGTTTCATCCATGCCCCATCCAGAAGTCACCTCTGTGTTTGGACCAAAATGAAGCACTTTCTCCCGAGATTTTGGAAATAAGCCCAAAGCAAGCTGTCAATTGGAATCTTCAGAAGCATTCGACTCACCCAAATACTGAGTGGCTTTCCAGTAGGTCACAGCAAGCCCCTGTCTGCCTGAGGACTATTCCTTTCCAACAAATTCCAAAATTCTGCTGCAAACCAGGAAGGCAGTAGAGCTCCTCAATATTAAGGACGCATCAATTAATTACTTGTATAAGCAAAGGCAGAAGTCAGTCTAAATCTAAGAATCACTGCTTCTCTATCCTCAGTAACACCTACACCAAACCTGTAATTTCACTTAGCAGTTATGAGAAGTTTCATTTGGGGGAATCAAATTCTTTCTGCTTTCACCTCTGCCTAACTCTGCATCCATTTAATGCATTATTTCCATTAAGCTTGGGAGAGTTTCCAGCCAAGGATATTTCTGCTGGAGGCCAGTCCAGAATAGTGCAGCCCAGGATAGCAACCAGTTAAATCTTTTCTAATCCCCACATTCAGAACCGGTGGCTCACAGCGGCTGGCATGCAGGAACTGAATAGAGCAGGCAAGCTCATATTTCTCTCACCAGGCCAAATTAATAAAAACAAAACCTGATTTCTCCTTCTCGTTTTCCTATTCTTCCTGTTCCCCAATATTTTTCCTCTTTCAAACAATTTTTTTTTTTTGTTTGAGAAGCCTAATGTTTGGCTGCCTTCTGAAGAAATGGGCACAGTGACAGATGAAAGGCCGTATTCATCGCCTAATTCAGAATAGGGAAAAACCGACTGCTGTGCATTTAAGATTCTAACAACCTTGCAATTTTGTAGAGCCGTTTTCCCCAACCCATTCTTTTGAAGAAATCTGCTTTTATTCTGTTAATAACTAACCACAGTTGCAGCAGCATGGATCCGATTAGCAGTTCTTACGCTACAAAGGGGGTTGGGGGGGAGGCTGTGAACAGGGTTGCCAATTTGTCCACCTGGGTCCCCAGAAGAAAGATTAGATGAGGTGCTTGCTCCTTTCTTCCCCACTCGCTCGCTGCTCTGCACTAGACAGACCTCTTCAAAGCTCAGCCACTGATTTAATTTCTTTTTTCCCCCCTCTAAAGTCTCGTTTAACCACCCCTCCACATGTTTTGCACTCTGTCGCTGCGTCCCTCCAAAGCGATGGCGTGAATTGGGATGAGAGGGGTTGGGAGAGGCTGCGGCCACAGCTTGCCAGCACTTTCTCTCACGCCTCTACAGGGCCTCTGAATTGCTTTCAGATTTTGAAAATTGTATTTCCTTAAATTTTTGAAAAAAGTGCCTGTGCTCTTTAGGGAATGATCCCAACCCGGTAGGCATACTGTGTTTTTGCATTTTGTCCTTTTATTCCTTCCATAAAAATGGTAGTTTTGCTTGCATTTGAACTGAAGTAGAAGATTGTAAAGGGTTGCATGGATTTAGTAATCTGTAATTACTTAGGACACATCATTACATGTTTGTAGTAATTACGTGTAATGCAAAAAGCATATACTTCAGCTAGAGGAAAACCATTCTCAAATTTTCTATAAAATGTCAATTAAACAGAATATAAAACTGCAATTGATGCAAGTGCTAAATATCTAAAAGCTCCTAACAAAGGAGAGAGTAGTATTTCTTTTTTGGCTCATTTCTTCCTTCCAGAAATGAAACCTACCCTGCCACACACCTGAAACTTAAAACCTCAGAATTCTATTTAGGGATTTAAACCAAGTTCCAAAAGGAAGAATTTTTCATTATCAGTGCTCATTCTCTAGACTGTATTTATAACAAGGAGGAGATTTTTTTCTCTAAGCTGCTCTTTATTGTGTCACCTGCATTCAAGAGCCTGAGAAGCACAACAGACACAGCAGACATACATTTCTAAAATTTGCCACCTAATAAAAAACTTAACTCCTAACTTTAACATTGCCAAATTTTAACCAAACCACAGATAAATTTTCATTTATAATATCTGCAGTGTAAAAACATGCAAGATACAAAACAAAGGGTGAATGCGATGTGAAATCACTGTTTCTTATCCATATTTCTTTACCCTTGATCCAAGTAAGTTTAAGAATTTCTCAGAATCAGGCAGCATTAACTTGGAAGACCATCAGCGATGGAGTTTGAGTTCTCTCTGCTCCTCCCAGCTCTCTCAAGTCTAGCAAGCAGGGAAATTGGAGCAGCGCTACGTGGCAATGAACTATTTAGCTAGTCCTGCCTGCTACTCCTCATGCTAGATCACTGTCTCTGATTAAAGAACATTTTAGTAGCAAAATGTATGTGCCCTCACTAATACTATCCTCAAAAGGAACAAACCCTCAGCTAATCTAGTTTTTCTTATTGTGTTATATGGCATATTACACAGCCCTGGTCTCAGCAATTCTCAGGGATGAGGGAGAAAAGGGCAAGTTGAATGCATAAAGGATAAAAGCACCTTGAGGCAAACCTGCTTCCAAAACCCATTTGGTGGGTCTGATCTCCCTAGAAGACAAGATCTATCATGCCATATTTCATCTCGCCCGACAACGATAAGCTCCAAAGACCGGTGCGGAAGCGAAGCAATTCTTCATGTATTTTTAATCAACCGAGAACTTTCATCTGGCGAGCTCCCTCCGCAAGGTCACACGCACCACGTGCGGCCACGTGCCTCTCATGCAGTTTGCAAACACCAACTCCTATGTCAGCTTCTGTTTGGAAGGGGGAGTATTAACATTAGCAACTCCTGGTTATATCATTTATAAACATGCAGATGTGGATTATTAAAGATTAATGCATTTTGGGATTGGTGTCGGCATTCCGTTTGTCTCACGCCGAAACCAATTCTGTTCTTCATTAGTCAACGACAACCCACATCACCCTGTTGTGGAAGAGAAATCAAAGGTGCAAGCGTGAATTGAGAATAAGTGATGAAACTGATTACTAAGAAACTTAACGGCTGTAATCAATCAACACATCACAATAATTTGAGTCCACTGTTATCTGAAAATGGGGAAAACACAGAAAAGCTTGCCGATGGAGTGAATTGTTCTTTTGTGTTTGCTTTCTAAAAACCCACTTTGCAATTTGACTTCCATATCTACCTACAGAGTGATGCTGTCAAAGGGCTGTTCAAATCTTTCAAGTCGCAGTTCGAGCTGCATGAATTTTGTCTCTAAGGAGGAGAAAGGATATCTCGCTTTTCATTAATTTTTAAAAAAATTATTATCTGGAGGTAGTGAAAATGTTCCTCTTTTGAGGCACAGAATTAATTCAAGCCATATTTGCAATTGCTCAGACTCCTTCTTCTAAGGAGGGACACACCACGTATCTGTCTAGTCAAGTCTGACACTAACTATGAAGCATGAAGGCCACTTTAAATATCTCTCACGGCAGTGATACATAGTCCACTGAAAAAGTGGAAACTGCAGCAGCCTGTCCCATCACAGAAACCAAATACCTTATGACATTTATGCTCTATTTTATCTAGGCATAACAACCATCTGTCAACAACAACAAAAACACACTGATGGAGATGTGAGAGACTTTTCCCATTTGCTCATTAATCACTGCTTAGTATTGCAAGGGACAAGGGAGTGAGAGACAACCTTTTAATTGATGATAAAAAGCAAATTAATGCCCTATTTGCCGACACCAATAAAGAGAAACAATCTACATTTGTGTAGCCAAATAATGACAGAATAAAAACCCCCAAACATATAAAACCAAACACACACCACTTTAAATTTGTCAACAAAAACATAAGCGGGTTGAGAAAAAAAAATATAAAGAAATGCATAGGTTAATGATCAAATGTAAACAGTAACTGTCCAAGGATAGCCTTAGAATGTGCAGCTAAAACTAACAACAAACATACCTGCCAAATCTTGGCTGCTGTGGCTAAGTATACTTGAATTTTGTTACGTGAAGCAAAGCACATGCATAATTATGCAAATATGTTAATTGGATTTCACCAGTCTTCATACTCTAGATGGATTTGTACCAGCAGGGTGCTACCAGTGACTCACAGAGCTACAAGAAGTGGCCTGTGGATGCGTGCTGCCACAGTGCCCACAGCAGCAGATGCCCTGCCATGCTGGCTGCTCAGCCATTGCCAGGATGGTGGAAACAGTCCTGGCAGGAATCAGCAAAGAAGACAAACCAGATATGGGGCAGAGCACAGCTATGGGGATGTGAATGGCACTGATCTGGCCATCTGTGGGAGGGTGCTGGACAACTCTCAGTGCCGGAACCTTCAGGGCGCTCAGTCCACAGGGCAGAAATGTTTGGCACTGGCTTAAGACAGCAATTAAACACTAAAACTGCAATGTGTGACTGTGAAATATAAACACTGACCCACCAGATATTAAGCAAGTGAAACCACTCAAAACTAAACCCCATAAACTACCCATAAAAAATAACCACCTAGGGCATGCCTTTTTTTGGTGATTTACTGTTTTTCTATCTGATATTTAACTTTGGGCCAACAAAAAACAGCAGGTTGATGCCTGTGGAAAATGAAACCCTCTGTCATCATGAAAACTGAACAGGAGGAACTTGAACAGCGTGTCTCTGTCTCTTTCCATCTCCTGCACCTGTTCTGGAAAGACTACCTCTGCAGAGAAGGACACCTCCCTGATCTCTGGCAACATTGCAAGTATGGTAGGAGTTTTTATAGTGCCTTTTGTAGTATAGGTTCTCCTCACAAAACCTGATTGAGACTATTTAGTTATTTCATGAAGCCTTGAGACAACAGATTATTCATCAGTTGTGACCTGGGCTGAATTCTAATAGGTATCACAGGCTGGATGCTCCCTGTGCTAGAAGCAATGCCTTGAGCTAGAGCGCTTTACAATTTGCGTATTTTTTCATCCTTTGAAAAGACAGAAACACTCTAAATTTTGTACAAACCACTCAAAAGAAAGGGTTTTAAGCTACTATTATGTGAAACATTCACGTATTTCAGTTATAAGCATTCTAGATTTGCAAAACTGCTGATTAGATGTTTTGTGCACTAGAAGTGATTAAGAACATAGCTACGTCAATGGCATTTTGTGTTTTGGCTTTTTTCTGGTCTGGATGCCAATGAACAGCATGCATCTTCCTTGCAACAAGCTGTTGCAAGATTTTTGCCTCCGGAGAAGCCAAGGGAGAAACATTGATAGATGTGTTAAAATAATCTTTCTAGACAGGGGGATCATATCCATTTTACAAGGATATAATCCCCTCTTGGTTTTTTTTATACTTTAGGGTATTTAAAACTTCAACAAAAAGCACAGTATTACAAATTAATAGATTCATACATTTGTTTAGGTTGGAAGGGATCTTAAAGTTTGTCTGGTTCCAATCCTCCTCCCCCCGTCATGGGCAGGGACACCGTCCACTAGACCAGGTTGCTCAAAGCCTCATCCAACCTGGTCTGGAACACTTCTAGAGATGGGGCATTTACAGATTCTCTGGGCAATCTGTTCCAGTGCCTCACTACTCTTACAGTGAAGAACTTCTTCCCAACATCTAATATAAACCTCATTTCAGTTTAAAGCCATTCCCCCTTGACCTGTCGCTCATGTCCTTTTAAACAGCTCCTCTCCAGCCTTCCTGTAAGCCACCTGTAAGTGCTGGAAGGCTGCCTGCCATAAGGTCTCCCCAGAGCCTTCTCTTCTTCAGGCTGAAAAACCCCAGTTCTCTCAAGCTGTCTTCTAGAAGAGGTGCTTCAGCTCTCTCACCACCTTCGTGGCCCTTCCCTGGACCTGCTCCAACTTAGGTTCTGCTTGTGTTGTGGACCCCCGAGGTGGATGCAGAACTTCAGGTGGGGTCTCATGAGAACAGAGCAGAGGGGCAGAATCCCCACTCTCCCCCTGCTGGCCACGCTGGTTTTGATGCAAAAGGTTGGCTCTCTGGGCTGCAAGTGCACACTGCTGAGTCTTGCTGAGCTTCTCCTCCACCAACACCCCCAAGTCCTTCTCCTCAGGGCTGCTCTCAATCCATTCTCTGCCCAGTCTGCACCTGTTGGGATTGGCCTGACCCAGGTGCTGGACCTTCTACTTGGCTTTACTGAACTTCATGAGGCTCACACAGTCCCACCTCTGAAGCCTGGCCAGGTCCCTCTGGATGCCATCCCTTCCCTCTGAGTGTCAGCTGCACTGCACAGCTTTGTGTCATCGACAAACTCGCTGGGGGTGCACTCGATCCCACTGTCCATGTCACCCACAAAGACATTAAACAGTGTCACTTTCATATGGTAGTCTTCTCTCCCTCAAAAATATTTCAAAGAGGTCCATGCCACAAAATATACAAATAGTGGAGGTTCACAGGATAAGTATGTAGAATAGCTCAATCCTAAGGCAAAGATTTTTCCAAATTCTTTTTTAAAACAAGATCTACAGTAAAACTATTGTTTTACTGTAGTATCTTCTGGAAACTGGTTCAACTGGTAGGCTTCTCTTTTATAAGGCATGAAAGAAAGCATCACTCCTATTCAGATTCTTTCAGTACAATGTCCCTTTGGACTGTGATAGACTGCTGCTCATGTTTTTCTTCTCACAGCATTTTAGTCACACACATTGACTAACAAGCACATCAAGACAAGATTTCCTGTTACTGTTCCATCTGGGTATCCCATTTCCCTCTTGCTCCTCTTTTTTGCCTGGAGTGCTGACTGTGATGCTGTGATTCTGATGGATCCTGAAATTCAAGCCAGCTAGATGATCAATACAGGTGTGAAAGACCTCCAGGTTTGCAGAGAGTAGAGTTTAATACTGAATGGATTACATCCATTGATTCACATAATTATCACAATTAAAATTTGGGGTATTTTTAATCAGAGGAGGATACTGACTGGTTAGCAAAAACTAAGAAGCCTGGCAACAACACTCCTAAACCAGAGTATCCACAAATGGATCTCTTTCCGAAAATTGTAAATTCATCTGAATCCATGTTCCCCAGTGAAAGAAAACAACAATTGTAATAAAAACTACAATGTAGCTGATGCTTAACACAGTGAAAATAAACTTGTTTCTTCAGAAAATACATGGAATGTCTTAAAAGCACAAGTCAAAATACTGATCTATGCAAGTGAAGTCAAAATACTGATCCATGTGAAAAAAAAAATCATGTATTTCTAAAGGCAGCATTTGCTACTCATTATTAGCATAGCATACCCTTCTCCTCTATATAGATAAAAATTGCTGTAGGGATTTAAAAATAATAGAATCTATTAACTTGCACAAAATCTGCTTGTCCATCATGGGTTAAGGGATTCCTGGCCTATCAGCAATCTTTCACAGAACTCTCGATATTAAAAAAATTTTGCTGCTTACACCGCAAGGGAGAAAGAGCTGACAAAAGCCTTTGGCCAGTGAGATCAAAATTGGGGATGGGGGGAGAAAGGGGAGCTTAGCTTATTTACATTTTTGCTTTGTTAGTAAACTGGAATTGTTAGAGCAGGAGGGAAAGGGATAAAAAAAAGAGAAAAGTGAAATTAACAGCCACTAAATCTTCTGGCAACAGCAGTGCATTTTGATATATGCTGCGTCAGCTTCCACTAATGGTTTAGGGTTGAATAAGGCACAGTTCAAGACCCAAAGCAGTGCGGGGCATCACATCTCATTCTTTGGAAGAATATGTACCCTAATTATAAAGATGGCTACAAAATAAAGAGATCAGGATTTCTGGCAAAACAGAATAATGATCTACTTAATAGGAAATCTTCATGTCATTTTGAATCGGTAGAAATCATAGAAGAGTAGGATTTCAGCCCTGTAATGAACATACATCTGAACAAGACGTCTTCTGATTTTGAGAGAAAACTACCTTTCTGAACAAAATCCATCCAAGTTGCTTTTTCTGCTCTTAGGAGTTAATCCCCCTGGTCTATTCTGGTAATGTGAATGGAAACAAAGGCTGTATATGCATGTGCCACTTACCACACAAAATATCCATCCAGTATTTCAGAGAGCACAGGAAGGAAATGCCCACTGAGCTAGAGATGTGCCAATGTCAGCGCTGCCTGTGCCAGGCTGTTCCTGTGAAATTTGTGGCGTGCAGCAGAAAGCAATGCAGGGTGGCAGGATTGCAGAGGGGTGCGGAGACAGCTTGAACAGGCAGTGGAAGAGAATCAGCCTTTTGGGAGGTTTAAAAGGGGGCTGTTTGTTTGTCTGCCCTTTTGATGTTAAATTAGTTTTCAATTTTGTTGCAAGGAAGGAGCCATTGGGAAAAGGACGCTTCTCTTCCAGTAAACCCTGGGAAAGCAACACCTTTATTTTAACGGTCTTCCCACCAAGAACCCCCTGCAACATTTTGGCTTTCCCTAGCCATAGCTATCAGCAACACAACAGCTGCTCATTTTACAATGACTTGCTGGAGAGAGAATGATTGAAAGAGCCAATCTATGTCACATTGAGAAACTGTGGCACAACATCGCAGGAGGTAATAGGAGAGGAATGAGGTCAGAACAAACAAGGGTAGGGTGAGAACGGAGAAGAAAATAGCAGAGAACAAAATTACTAAAGGCAAGGTGCTGTACTACACAATCTATGTTTAAAAACATCTACAATCTGACTGCTGCAAATAGCCACAGAAATGCAAACAAGCTCTGTGATACTTTTTCTTAGGGTCTCACGAATGCAGCTGATGATAAAAGCTACCGAAGTCCTTGTAATGAAGAACAATGGTGTGAACACAGTTAGGTGAAAGCACAGTCTAATTCATATGGCTTGAAAGCCCCAGCACCCAGCAGCATCCCTCTATCACAGGGCCTTAAATAGCAGCTTTGCTCCTGTTTTTTGCAGCTCGAGAAACAGCAGCAGCAGCAGCAGGAGGAGCAGTGATGGCACCACAGCTGCCCGGCTGCCCTCTGGAGAGCGCTGCCTTAGCTCACGCCTGGGAGTTCACCTTTAGCAAGAGCTGCAGAGACCAGAAGCTTGTCTATGACAGGGAAACAGGGCAGGGTGATTTTGATTTAGCACCATTCATAAAAATCGTTCCTGAGAAAGAATTGCTTTTGTGTTATAGCAGCAGACCAGAAAACCACCGTGCAAAATGGTGGCACAGTTTGTATGTAGAGACAATGCTTTTCACTAGGTGAGTTATAAAATGAGCTTTTGGGGCTCATCTGAAACGATGAAGTGACTCTGACCCTGACCTCTGAGCCCATATCCCTTCTATTTTTACCCCATGGGGATCAGGTGGTTTCATAAAAGTTATTACTCTCCCCCTACACACTTATGCTCATCCTTACATATCATGGCTACAATAAAGCTATTTTCAGCATCACAACATTTTTTCCCTATTCAGCAACCAAGCTGCTAAAATGCCAATCCATTTACTCACCTGAATCTGACTGTGGCAAAATGTTACCTTTCTAAAGGTCCAGGTGGACTATTTGGCTTCAGTCAACAACAGAGATGGATTTCTACACCAACTACTGGGAACCACCTTGGAAATACAAAGCTACCAAACTGCATATAATGCAAATATGCTGTCCCCACTATTCCTGCTCCACCTGAGCATGTGCTGCTAGTCAGAGCGACTGGAGAGGGAAGAAATAACTGCAGGGCATGCACACAGCATCAGGGCTCAACATGCTCAGGACACATTTAGTACTAAACATTCCTGTGTGCACTGAGCTTACTTCCCTCTGCTTATCTAGTTTAACCTCTGCAGACAAACAGGCAGGAACATTTTACACAGATACCTTTGTATCAAATACCAAAACACATTCTACTCTATGAATTTTAACCAGCATTTGGTTTACAGCAACACTCAAATCACCTAACAAAAAGGCACTTCTGCTTCTGTTTCTTTTAACTGAGGTCCATGTTTATTATTTTGTGGTTTTGTCAGCAACTGATGTTATCCCTAGGGTAATGTCAGCACTCTCCTACTCCTAGAAATTCCCCTAGTATTCAAAATGTCAGAAGATAATAAAAAAACTCGAGCATCAGAAAGAGGACAAACTCATCTGAAATACTAAATACAAATTGGTGCCTGACCCTCTGGAATAAGTAACATGCCAGATGGGTGGGGATAAGGTAAGAACTGAAATTAATGTATGCCATTTTCTTCTTCTGGGTATCTTAACAGATTTCCACAAATTTCTGAATATACATGACTGTGTGTCATACTCCAAATTGCACAAGAGAGCGAGCGGCAAGCCTGCCACTGGTATTCCAATTACTACTGGTAGGGCCGAATCCCCAGTAACTTGTTAAACTTCGCAAATATTAAGAAATATCTCATACAATATTCTGTATTCATGTCCAAAGCTACATTGGCACAATACAGAGTTGGAAATTCTCCGCCTCATCCTGTAGGTCTGTAACCACCATTCAAGCTCAAGAACGAAACCCAACAAAAATACACAGTTAGAACTAAAAAAGGACTGTAAATAATCGAGAGAAGTATGTGACAAATGACACACAAACCAAATACAAAAACTACAATTAAGTATTCACATTGGTTGGTGATAAAGACATTTATCGAACACCTATGTGGAGTCAAGTTCAGAATTTTGAGCATTCTGAAGGCTTGGCAGCTGAAGTTCAGATTGAATTTCCTTCTGCTCTAAGTACGCATTTTTTTCAGAAAAAGGCCCTGAAAATGCAGGATTCTCAGAAAATATATTAGTTTGGAATATGGGAGTATTTATTCATGTATGTAATAAACCTACCAATTGGTTTAATTCTGTTTGTTAGAACAAACTTACCTGGAATACTCGCTGGAGAAATGGGACCAGATCTTGACTGGTTGCTTCCAACGGGTGAGCCTACAGGGGAAGGTGATGGGCCCCCAGGGATGCCAGAGAGATGTGGAGAAGCATGAGGGGAAAACGGAGACTGTGCAGGGTTGCTCTGCTCCCCTTGGCTGCTCGTAGAGCCTGACGCGCTAACAGCTGAGCTGAGGGTTGCTTCAGTTCCAGTCGGCAAGTCGTCAATGGATCCAGATAAATCCTGAGGAAAAAGGAAAAATGAACATAAGTGCTTGCATGAATACTCAGGCCACAGGACTCAAGAGCTGGCATGGCAATAGATTCATTTGTTTACTTATTGCAGCAGATAACAGAGAGGTTGTCTTAAACATTTAACACATAGTTAAATGATGGCAGAAAACAAGGATGGTATGCACTATTCTCTGATTAATCTCTAATTCTTTTGAGAAAAAGAGCGAGCAAGGGCAACAAATGAATTTGATCCAAATTCATTCAGCATTGAATTTAACCTTTTCCATCTGGATTAAGCTTTCAAAATTAATCCCACGAATTCTGCCCGAGAATACCAAAACTAATGAAAATGATACATCAGTTTCACTTTCACACAGTATTTAATTTTGGGGTTTGCTACCATCACAATCACAGCTTATACACTTCACTCTAAACCACTACTACGAGAGAAGAGTGTGAAATATGCAGCCCTGTAACACCGCCTTGCAGGTCCTTCGCCTTGCAACAAGGAGATGAGAAGAGGCACTGCCCTCAGCAGCAGCACTTGATCCGTTGGCCACCAAGGAGCAAGGACTGCTGCTTCTC
Organism: Hypocryptadius cinnamomeus; assembly: GCA_013400635.1. Lineage (NCBI taxonomy): Eukaryota > Metazoa > Chordata > Aves > Passeriformes > Zosteropidae > Hypocryptadius > Hypocryptadius cinnamomeus. The sequence continues at coordinate 59,009 of VYZP01025059.1, forward strand.
CACTTCCATCAAATACAATGTACAGCTCACAGGTTCCCTTCAATTTCATTTGAATACACTGCTAAACAGTTACTCCATTTCAGCTCATGACTGCTGCCTTTTCAATGAGAAATTTCCTCTGTAGGTCACAGCACATTTGAATTCTAACTAGGCACTGCTGGACATATTCCCTCAAGCTGTAACACAGGAGTTATACTGGTCTTTGAATCTGTGGGAGTAATTAGGGGTTTTAAATAATTTTAAGATCAGATATGAAAAACCAAGAATGCTGTGACATATCAAGCACATGCTCTCCAACTGTCAGAAAAAATGTTAATTCCTAAGCATCACAGAAAAACCTCATACAAACCAAAAGGTGCCAATATCTCTATGCTTCTGTAGCAATTGAGCTAGCTGTGAGGTCATGAAGAGCATGTTACTATGTTACTATTTCTATTAGCAAATTAAAGCTCAAAAAAGTGGCACAGATCTACCTCACATATAGATCAGGTCATTAAGCGACCCCCGAGACTTGAAATAACTGGGTTGACAGGGTGCATTACTTTGACTCATCCTTGCTTCATTTGTTTGGCTCATGCAAGTGGTTGCAGCACAGACAGCACGACCCCTTGTCTGAAGAGCACAAAAATAACTGAGTTCTGCCTGAGCAAAGAGCTCAGGAAGCAAAGCCTTAGTGCCGCCTCATTTTCACAACAAATATATGAATTTTTTTAGAAGTCACAGAACATGGATGGAACTCACGTGGTGTACTTAGAGCCCTGCCCAATGACCACTACCTCCTTTACAAGGGAGGCTCACAGCCAGGTTCCCCTAACAGATGGACATGGCCAGTCTTCCAAGGCACAGGAAGAGGAGGAGTAACAGTTTAAGCACTGCTAACACTCACTAGAAGCTGTAGAATGCTACCTGTTATTCCTCCTTGTGCATAAGGGCAGGGAATGCAAACCACCTGACTTATCTCTCTGCAGGGCATCTTGTGGGCCTTATTTCCAAGGAATTCCCACAAATACTTCAAGAACAACTCTGACCACAGTTAAATTTTGTTTTTTTGACAAGCATGAAATTGTACTTGTATGCCATTAGGTACATGAAAATCAAAAATTAAGGCTAAAACTTCAGTCTACATGTAGATTCTGCATTCACTCAAGAGTAGACTTACAAATCTGTAAAATGGAAATTTAATTATGAAGTGGGCAATAAACTATTTTCATTGGGTTTTTTTGAAACTATCATCTGTAGAAAATGTAAACAAGAAATAACAGTGCTTGGTACTGCATAGAGCAACACTAGATATTTTTCACAGTAGAATGTATTTGGCAAACAGGTAAGCAATTACTGCTTTTCCATACATAATATGGTATTCTTCTAAATGGAATCAAATCGCTGCTGTCGTCATGTGTAACAAATGCTGCAGGAAGTGCTGATAAAACAAATGCTGCTGAAAAGCATATAATAAACCTCTGAAAATGGAATGTTGCAGAATAGAGCCTATTCTAAAGGAACATAAATTCTGTCTAAAAAACAGGCACACAACTGACAGAAGATATAGAAAGCACACAGGTTTACGTTTAGAATAACAAAGATTTTAAAAGGGTGTGTTGAGTAAAGCTTTCATTCGTGTTGGCAAACCAAAGTACTTGAAAAAAACAAATTTGCCAGGAGAATGGAAAAGCCATGAAGAAACTAGCACTGTCCTTGATGAAATTATCTGCTGTTCACAGGCTAAGGCAAAACTTCAGGATGGGACTGAAGTTCACGTTTCCCGTCAGGTCACAGCGATTTCTCCAGCCTTCCACAAGAGCAGAACAACTGGTGAGTCTTGGGCATCTCCTCGAGTGCCTGCTTTCCAGGCATTTCTTCACCCACCTGATGAGATTCCTTCACCAAGGTGAAAAAGGAAGAGAAAAGCTTGCACGACACCAGCGTATTTAAATTGTCAAGCCATGCCACCAGCCTCAAGCAGTGCAGGCTGAGGGAGCAGCCTGGCAGGCACAGCACACCCACCGGGCCTTGCACTCCCCAGGTGGCATCTTCTCCCAGGAATGGGGAACTTCATAATCAATGTAGCTGCTCAAGATGCAACAATAGTGTTCACTCATCAGACACATGAAGAAAACAGAGAAAGAGGTTGATGTCAGGATGGCACAAAAGATTGTTACCTATCTAGACGTCTGGGCTGTGCAACACAATCTCCTACATTGTCTTCAAGGGGTCTAAAAGAAGATATATCAGCTGTTCTGTACTGGGTGGTTTGGGTTTTTTAATTTGTTTGGCGGGGGGGGATATGGGTTGTGTGTTTTGATTTTGCTGTTTTTCTTTTCTGTTAACATACACTTTGGGGCCTTACCTAGTTTTCTAATGTGGAAAGCCTGAGCAGGCAAGCCACTGGGAAACTTGCAGCATACAGAGGCTTTAGAAACACCTCTCTTAACTAAAGAAGCTAATTGGGAAATTAAAGAGAAGGAGAAGAAAGACTTTATGTGAAGCACCTGGACAGAAAGGGCAGAAGTTTTACCTCATTTTAACAGAACAGTAGTGAAGTTGTGCAAATTCCACATCACAAACATTTATTTATATATAAAACAGTATACACATAGACATTATATATGTCAATTACATGGACACACTTGCATTTACTTAGCATATCTACATGTAAAGCTATTAGGAAGCCTGCTAATAGGAGAAATTCACAGAGGTTTAAGCATACAGCCTAGTTAACAAAGAAGCTCTGTAACTAATACTCCTCTAGAGGACAATTTAGTCAGCAGGGCACCAAGTCTATTCTTCTTTTATAAGTAGTATCAGATCTATGATGCCTGTAAAGAACAGAGAGACCTTACTTACTGCATCTCATTCAAACCAAGGCACCTTCAAGCTACAGTGCTTCCATTTATCTTGTTGGAAAGTTGGCAGATTAGGTAATTGCTGAGATTCTTTTAAGGGCCTGAAGTCCCCATACCCTAAGGCATGCCTTAAATTTTGCCTCTTTTCAGAGGCTTTTTCAGGAAAACACTCATTTCTTCAAGTAAAAGCTAGCAAGTTTAGAATTACCAGTAGTCTTGTGTTTCTTACAGATCTGTTTCTTGTAGAGCAATCTTATTATTCCTATCTGTGGTATTGTTATGACTATATTTTCAAATCTGACATCAAATCTTAGAAAAAATGAAGGACAAAATATTTCCTCCCTCCCATCACAAATCTGTATTATAATTCTGTATCCTCTATGTTAGTTTTATATCCTGTATTATTCCAGAGATCCTAACCAGCTTTCAAAGTTCATTTTTACATAATACCTTGATTACACACTGAAATGTCGCCATGCAGGATTTATCTCTTTAAGCAAAATGTTTTATCTTCAACTATCTTCAGTTCTAGCCTCACCTTCCACCTATGCACGACCTTTTTTCTTGTCCATCTGACAAGAACAAGAGCCGAAATGAGCAGGATCACACTGTGCTTGGGATTATAACGTTATGCCTTCCTGGTGGCATGATCTTATCAGAGTGACAGGAGAGCACATCATTTTACTACTGCAATGTGGGCAGCAAGGGGTAGAAGGAAGCAAACTGTTTATCCAGAGCCAGGAAACCCAAAGCTACAAAGAGACCACAGGAAGAAAATCCCTACAAACACCCATATATAATACAATATCATTAACTTACTAGAGGAACACACCTAGATCCAATAAACAGCAACAGGGAGACTACAGTAGCTCAGCAATACCACCACAATTTTACACACCAACTGTGACAGGACTACAGCATTCACTGTGGAACAAAAATTTACACTGCAAATACTTGGTGCAATTGCAAGCTTTGCTTAGCAATGTCTCAGCAGACACAAACCAAGATTTTAAGGGAATCCCTCGCCAAATACTTACAGCTGAAAAAGGATGAGCGCCTTCTCTGAAATCAGCAGAAGGAGAAAATGTGGGGCACCTTGCTGACGGAGTTCCTACACCACTAAATCACAGCCTAACTTCTCTAAGAAGTTACTGCAATGCAGAGCACATACAACCTGTGGTTTATTTAAATTTTCCAACTCTTGCCTACCAGTTCCTTTATGCTCAGGGAGTAGAAGAAAAGCAGAGATATTAAAATAGAAGACTTAGATATTAAAATTAAAGACACACAAAACCTTTCTGTCTGCAAGTAGCTGAACCCCCCAGACTCTACCCTACCATCCATTGTGCTGGGATGAATGCACGTAGGGAACTGCATCAACTGACTGGCTGCACGATCAAAGCCTGCTCATTCCATTCAGGCCTTCCTGCAGTATTTCCTTAGGATGGTGCTGCTCAAAAGACAGGATCCTGCATGAAATATCCATCTCTTTAACATGAATCACCACTTTAGAAGCAAAATTATATATACAAGCAAACATATTTCACATGTAAGTATGTAAATACATATTCAAACAGACATACACTGTGCTATTGTTTCAGAGCCATGGGGGATTATGAACAATATGCTCTGTAATTGAGATTAACTTTGAACAAATGATTTGGCTGACAAACACACATATGCACACAAAAGGAAAACCCACAATAGCTCAGTTTAAATTTCAAGATATTTGTAAGACCTCTTTTCATCACAAAGCAGCCTATAATAGCATGTTTCAAGAAGTCTTCCAAAGGCCCTGCTGGTCACATTGTGGAGGCAGCGAGCGAGCTAACAGCCTCCCAGCGTCTACGCAACCGGAAAACGCACGGGCGCAGCAACCATTGGGACCACGTGGAAAATCCTTTTATTTTCAAAGGCTGCTACCCCCAACATGGGTATCTTCCTTCCATGCCAGCTGCATAATGTCCCTCATCTAAGCACAAAAAATGTACCTAATGCACTTCCTTAAAAAATTGTTTAACAGGAGACAGCAGGGCTGCCATTACATTTCTGCCAAAATCCCTTTTACATGCCTTACTGAAATTAATTCTGTGGGAAAACAAGGTTCATTCCCTGAATCTTGTTAAATCAAGGTCTGCAGCACGAAAAGTAGAGAAGACCACTTCTAGTACAAACACCTCCCCAAGGAAAAAGCTTGATTTCTATTGACAGGGCTTATTTCACTTGCAAGACAAACACAAACTTCGGCAACAGCTTGGCAGAGGTACTTCTTATAATACTTGTATTACCTAGAAATCTTATTTAATTCCACTTACTTTATGTTTCAGCATTTTTAACCAGATTTTTAACTTTAACCTCTATGTCATAAACTATTCATGCAATATTCTAAAGGAAGGGAATTCTAAGTATATGATAAAAACATTAGTGTCTTGCACTAAATTTAGTGAGAAAGCACCACTTGCCGGGGAAATATATTCCCTTCATTGTGTGGACCTCACATGCTTCCCAAAATAACTTGGGTTCCTGAATTGTGTGGCAAATACTCTCTCTGATCAGTATCAAGTACTTTCTCTGAGAAGTTTTACAGGCAAGTCCCTGAGGATGCAGAAATCTTTTTCACAAAAGCCCTATATTCACTCAAGCAACCAAGAAGAAGTGCAATCAAACAATGCAGTGCCAGTGCCCTGCCTGATGTCCTTTCAATCTATGAGATCCTGGAATTAGGTCAGTCTTCAAGAAGTTATCTACAAAAAGCTGACTTGGAAAACCAGATTCAAATTACAGCTTACTACCTAATTGCTAAGCAAAAGACTGTTCATTCAAAGAAACAGTAATTTTTTACTGCAAAGGATCTTTGTTTTTTAGACAACCTTACCTAGAAGTTGTTGACCTAGAGATACAGGAGTGCAAAAACAGAACATGACTTGCCCGTATCTGTCAGACATGGGATGAGAAGAAGTTGCTAGGATGGATACAATCACATTTCTGTGTCTAAAATGATCCACAATGGGATCTTATTTGCTTGTCCAGACAAGAGCTTTACACCAGAACCAACTTAGGGTATCTAGGAATTCAAAAGGCCCCACCAGGCACACTCCTCCCTGCCAGTGCCAAGTGCCACTCACTGTGGGGTCTGCAGCTCCCTAGCAGTTACCAGGAAGGGGCTCCTGAGTTCTACAGCTGCAGCAAGTAACCTAATGGCAAAAATTCACTGCTTTATAAACAGTGACTCCTGTGTATGAAATGATAAATACTAATGACCCATGTGCTGTCCAAGCAAATTGACAAAGTCTAACAAGGACTCTAAAGCGTAGGACACACAGCCTGTCTGACAAGGATACTTTTTAATATTGAAAATAAACAGTAAATCTCCAGAACATAAAAACAATAACACAGCATCTCTCAAGATATGAACTCCCCTGTTTATCTCTGAAGCAGAATGCTTAGCACGTAGAATTTCTGGAAATAAAATTTAAAAACGAAAAGCCACAAACCCTTAGGAGTCATTTGTTTCTTCAGTACTGTAGCAAAGAAAAATTCCCAGCTAACAACTCTTGTAGCTACAGCATCAGTCATTTATCATCAATAAACTATCAACCTTGAAAGCAACCAAATCAATGAAAACCACAACAAATGGCCACTATGAAGAAGAAAGAAAAGTTGTGTTTGCATAACAGCAATCTAATAAAATTCAGTTTATTCATGCTACTTCCCATGCATAGTACGAAACGTAACCACTCCCAAACATGAAATTCCTTCTGTTAAACCTGAAGGGTTTTTCATATAAAGAACAGTGAGGTGAGATGTAACAACTTCCCTTTTTTGCATCTCTTCGGATTACAACCATTTTCTAGATCATGTAGCCTACAGTTGCCTCCACAGAGAGAAGACAGACTAAACTGGCAGGATAAAACAGAGAGGAAGCTGAACTAAGCAAAACATGCACCGATCCAAAATCTTTCATGCTCTCTGGAACTTGTTCTTTTGGGGATCACTATCCTTCTCCCTCTATGCAGCAAGCTTAGTGATGCCGTCCTGATGTTTAACCTGAATGGACACTGCGTGACCACGCTGCTCACCAGCCCAGACTGCTCTCCTGGCTGTGCTTCTGGCCATGCTGAATTCAGCATCAAAAAGCCATGGGGAAAACACCATGTAGGTGCTAGTCCTCATCCCATTACCTACTTACTCTACTTTCACAGCTGATGTAGAAAGAAATCAGACTAAGTAAGGAAGGAATACGAAATCACAGGAAAGACAAACACGGATTTGAGCAAAGGCATATGAGAAAGAAATAGACATTATTAATAGAGCATGTGGGTTGGTAGATCTGAATGACACCAAACAATTCAGCAAGAGCAGCAGCAATATGCATTAGAAAGTACTGCTTACTCCCTTTCTTCCATTTACTCTGGCCATCATACTTTGGAAACTTGCAGACCATGCAGTCAGACATAGACCACCTGTCTTTGAGACTATATATTCAAAAACCTGATATTGTGCAGGTGTGGCTCAAGCAGAAAGGAACAAACAAAACTTCAGAATACCATAACATGTAATGTGGTAAAATTCACACCATGCCTCATCTGGACACACCCACAAGACTGCAGTGCAGAGATTCTCAAAAGGTCTGTGCAGGGCACCTCCCGTAGGAGAAGCGCTTTGAACGTGACCACACAACCTCATGTGGCTGCATGTACCTTACTGTTTACTACTACAGGTATGCCCTGAGTCACAACACACCTATTTTGCAACTATTAATTGACATCTTTCTACATGTGCTTCTCAGCCTATCCCATCCCACATGGCATCCAGAAGGCATTAACTGTGCTTGTAAATTTGGACCTACAATACTATCTGATTTGGAGGCTGCAGCTGAGAGAACAGAGAAAGTGTTGGTCCAACAACCAACTGCCCACTGATCACTGAAAGCAGATATTGTCATGCCACAGTGAATTAGGCAAGTTGGTAACAAGTGAGCTGTTCTGACAGCCCAAGGACACCTATGCATGGAGCACGGTAAAGGCCTTAAACAATTGAACCGATACACCTGTATGCCCAAGGTTTAAAAATTCTTGATCTACAGCACTTGCCTTTTTTCTTTTTTTTCATATTAATACCCTTTGTAGAATTATGGTTTGATAAAAAGTCTGTCCCAGCAGGTTACCGTGGGAATAAGGATCTACAAAACATAGTTTTTCATTAGCTTAGGGCTTGTGCATGCATCATACTGCGTCTCTTTCTTCTCTCTCCCACAACACCCTGTAACCAAATACCACAATTCAATGAGATGGTAAATAAGCCCCAGACACATTTTAAACTTCAAAAACACAGGTGCTCTGTTAACTTTCCATCTCTTCCTCTTGAATCAGAAGCAAAAAGGAGGGGAAAAATGTATACATCAAAAAGACTGATAAATGTCGTAAAGACTATCTTTTTAAGGAACTGAATAAAGTGACTTCCCTCAGAGAACAATATTAATTAATGAATTAAGACTTATTTAAAATACTGGCTATGCAATGTTATATTGGGGTAACAGGCAGAAATTAGTGTTATAAGGTTTACCTCAGTAAATTTAGCTTAATTTGCCACTTCAGGCTCATTGTCTCATCCTCATGCAAGATCCTTTCATCCTTGTTCCTTTTTCTCTTCATTTTCACTGAACCCAGTGGAACTCAGTGGAGTGTAGTTTGACCATCAGTAGAGCACACACACACACACTCGGGGCTGTGATCACTCTGCTTCTGCTTTGCTCCTCACCCCCAGCCACACACTCAAACTGCTTACTTCTTTCCGAGGTCTGTGGACCACAGCAGCAAAACCAAACAATTACTCTTCAAGAGCTGTTCACTCAATCCCTCCTACATTTACATTCTCCAGTAACCTGGGAAAAGGTTGGAAAATGAAATCCAAGTAGTGAAAAAGCAGAAAATAAACTTTCAGATTGTTTCTCACACATCCCTGCTAGAGAACAAGGCTCCCACAACACCCCAAGTTCTGGAATTCACATTTCTTTGCAGCAATTCAGTGCTTGCTGGGCATGCTAAATAATTAAGTGGCCAGGGAATGTGGTATTTTGAGATGATACAGCTTTAACAAACTTATGTACAACTCAAGTCTCAGAAACCTCCATATAAATTTCAAAAGGCTCCTGAAATTCTAGAAAAGTGTTTTGGCTTCAGTTTTCTTTTTGAAATAATGCCTTGACTAGCGAAGTAGGAAGCATAACTTGTAGCACTTCAACTAGGCATTAAGAAAAAAATTCTGAAAGACCAATACCCTTCCCCATCTACTGCTAAGCACTGTTTTGGCATGGGAAGAGGTATCTCAAGGCTAAGATAATGCCAGGGTTGTCTTGATTGCTGAGCAAACTAAACTAAACATTATCCAACAGGTTCATAATTTCAGGTGCACTCCTGAAATCTAGCAAAGGAAGAGACACGTGGATGTGTCACTACAGAAGTGTTAAACACTGTGTACTATGCAATCTACTAAAAACCCCAAAAAGAATCAACTGCTACTGTTCTTTAATTAATATATAATACAAAGGAAAAACATCCATGGGGAATTTTGAGGGATTTGTGTGCCTGAGCATGCTTCAATGTTGCAGCTTTTTCTTATGATACAGAGGATAGGGAGTCCTGACATGTTTTAGATAAAGCCTGTAGTGGGTTGCTCTTCCAACATTTTCCTTGTCTTTAAGGAGGAGGTTGGTATTGCACAGAACTACCTATTCATTGCAATGCTAATAAAAGTGATCTGAAGAAATTCCAAGAAAGCATGGGTAGGATGTCCAATGTACAGCAATTGTGGTTCCCAAAAATCTGACTGCCACGATGGATGATCACTTGGTGGGACCTTACTGGGCAAGGCGCCTCCATGTGCCTTTTTGTATGATGGTGCTTTACCCAGCCCTTCACTGAGGTGCCAGTTGTCCTTCTCCAACACCTGCCAGGCTAGGTCCCTGCTGCAGCTTCCTCCAGCAAGCACCACTGCAGTGACACAGTGCACCTGGAAGCCACTTGTATAAAATATTTGTAAATACAATAAAAGGTAACTCCTTACCCCATTGGTCTTTTTGCACTGAATTTTGAGAGTATTCATAAATGGTGTGAAAAAACATGTCAGCTAAAATGACAGTGGTGGAAAAACAAAGAACTGCAGCTGGAAGTTTCTTTGAAAGAGGATTTCCCAGGATCTTGTAAGGCAGTGATCCTTTGCTCTCCTCTCTGGTTGCTCCTTTTCCCCCATGGGAAGCGAAAAGAACTGCAACTCTGGTCAATGACTGCTTCCTGGTCCTTGCAAGAGGAAGCAGACTTCAGCCCTGCCAGACCTTCAGGTGCAGCCCTACCTATTGCTGATTGTCCATGCTTCAAGCCTGTCTGAGCCTTGCAACACAGCTTAGGGAGCTGGGCCAAGAAGGTTTTTGGGGAGTGCATCTGATAGAAAGATGGGAAAAGAGCCATTTGTATCAAGGCATGGCTTGTAAGTGCTACAGCTTGAGAAGAACACAGTTCTTAACGTTATGACAGTTCTGCTGCATGGCTTCTAAGGTCATTGCTGCTTTGCAGCAGTTTTACCTGAGCTCCTGTCCCAGTTCCCTGTTCACAGTCTTCTATGCTGAAGCCTACAAATGGAGCCACTGTTTACACACTGCTGTCTCTCTTTAAAAAGACCACTATGTATACCAAAACTTCTAAGAAGATCCACCTGATGGAACTATCAAGCCACAGCTCATTTCAACCTTTAAGTTACTCATTAGATAGAGCACCAAAAAAGAGGGAAAAAAAGCAAATCAGTAAGTTAGATCTTTGCAAATTATCAAAATATTTCTGAAAGATGCTTGTCAGAAGAAACAAATGTACCAAAGGAAGAAACAGCCTCATGAATTAAGTAAAAAAATAAATAAAGGGAAAACATATGAAAATTTCAACAACCGTGCCAATCTGTTGCGAGCTGTACCCGTGCCAGTGGGCGGCCTCGGGGCACCGTAGGATCCTCAGTGCAGTGCCAAGCTCCAGCAATATTGTTATGGTTAGAGAGGAATTTCTCACAAGAGCTAACAAAGGCAGAAGGTCATAAATAAACACAGCAGGATCGCCTTGTCAGTTCTCATTATTAGCGCTGCAGGCACTTGCTTTTCTATGGGCTGCTCACAGGTTCATTTAAGTGTAAGAGCTCCTCCTCAGAATTTCATGCTCATAAATAAAGACAACATTTCATTAGAAAGAAAGGCACACCTAAGTTATTTTTTATTTTAGTTTGTTTTTCACACACACAGGGGCACATGTGCTTGAGCTGGCTGTGCTGTCTGCAGCCGCTCTATCCATTCACACCCTGCACTGGCAAAACCTTACACTCAGCTAACCCAGAGCTGCAACAGCCTCCTATGCTGGCCTCTGTGAGACCATGCAGGCCTCCCTCACACCATGGCCATAATGAACGAGGAGAGCCTTACTACTGTAATAATGGTCACCAGAATTACATCTGGGCAGGAAATGAGGCTGAGCTCCTAAACCGATCCTGACGTGCATTATACAACTAGGAAAGCACAGCTGTGTGATCATTACTGCAATTATAAAGTGACATTTAGTGTTAATTTTCTTTTCTTACTGAATTTTGAAACAGAGAGGGGGCAGAACCAGTAACTCTGGGGGTACAAATGTGGAAAAAAAGGGAAATTTTTAAGAGTGCAATGTTGATTCTTCATCATCTGTCAGAGGTAAACAAACAGCCGAGTGAAAACACCTTGTATCTCCCATACACATACCCACCTTTACCTATATCCATACCTATAAAGATGAGTGAAAAGTAAGCTCTGTGTAAAACTAGACATATTTGAAATAAATTAACACTATCATGTAGTGCATGCTGATTTCAAGCTGCAGATACAGTGCTTTTCAGAATATTAGGGGAAATCAAGAAATCAACAATTCTATCTCTAGAGAGTTTTTATTTTCTACTTATTACTTTGGAATTAAAAAAATAATGTAAAGATGTTAATAAAGCTCAAAGGTTCACAACCCTGGAAACACTGCCAGTAAATAAAAAGTAAATAAAATAACAGGCCTTATGTTATACAGGGGATGCCTAGCAATGGGAAAAACACTTCTTGGTCACCATTCCTTCCAGCACAAGATAGGTGATAGAGAATGTAATTGGTCACCTGCCAATCCCACCCCCAAAATACTGCTCCCTCCTGTGAACTGTACTGAACACCAATGTACCAGTACATTAAATGGTCGTGTTTATCTTTCTAGTTGCCTAAAATCTGACCAATGTTATTGTTACTATAAACTCAGATCCTCACCTTTTATAGCAAGCTATATGACTGAGAAGCAAAAACCCTGGTGCCTTGCATGCTTTCTGTGAGAAGCTTGGGAAAACAATTTTCCTTCCAGTTGGCTTCCTATCCCATCACCTGCTATCAGAAGAAGTCGGGTTGTTAGTCCTGATGCAGTACAGCAGCAAAGCCACATTCAAAGAACTGTTTCCCTGAGCTGTGCAGCCCTTCATTACACACCATTCATCATTATCAACACCAGGAACTGCTGGAACAGCCCTTGTGAATGAAAAATCTCCCTGTTTAACTTCTAGAGGCTGCCAGCCCACTCCCTTTGGCCTCTGTGCTGAGGCAGGGTTTGTACCTCGGGCAGGGGGCTGCTGGCATGCTGTGTGTGCCCTCTGCCTACAGCCCACCCTGACAGGAGGGCAGCAGCCCCTCTCTCCTTCTGCCAGCAGGAATGCAGGAGCCGCTCTCCGAACGGCCGGCCCTAAACTGGCCTCTGCCAGGCAGAGTACCGGAGGTGCCAGGGAAGTGCTTTCCTTCTGCACACCAGCAAGGGTGTGCTTCTTGGCTCCACACTCCTGCAGGGCAAAGAGCTGCTGGAAGTGGAAGGAGCTGGAGGAAAGGACAACAGTTTCCAGCTGGTCAGTTCCTCAGTCTCTCCTGATCAGTAGGCAAGGTGCTGCCAGGGCACAGAGCAGGCTGCAGCCCCTTTTGCAAGCACAGATATAGAGATGCTGCTCTATTTCTAGAGCTATTCTATTTCCCTTTGCTCAGTTTTTTCTTATTAGTATTTTAAAAACATTTATGTAGCAGACATGTTGCAATTAATTTATCTTCCCTGGTCAAAACACATTTACTTCTGTAGAAACACTCCTCTGCCACCCATTTCAAGAGTTGGGTTTCAGCCCACTCATTCAAACACAGATTTGCACTAATTCTTGTGCCTTATTAATTATTTCAGAAAAGGAGAATTCCTCACACAAGTTAAAAAGTGTGACCTAAACCTACTAACTGCTGTGTGCTGTGAACAGCAGTGGACAGAAACAAGGAGAAAGATGTTTTTCAGGGCTCTCTGCAATGCTTTTAAGTCACCGTGAGAAGAACTTCAGGTTTCACATACTCATCCTTTTTTCTACCATCTATTTTGTTATTCAGCAGTTTTGGTCATATTTCAGTAGTATGACATCCATAGCTTTTTTGGAACTTTTGATATCTTAAACTTATTTTACACAGTTACACACTTGGATTTTTATATAGAAAACATTATAAAAATATTTACAGTACATCAAATTTCTAAATTAAATAATTAAATACTTTGTCATATCCAGCAGCATATTTCACTGCCATAGATGCACTACTGTGGAGTTTTTCCTCTAGGAGTGCAAAATATTTATTTTATACAGCCTGAAAAGGGTCACTTTACATTTATTAAGAGTATAAAAAAATTATGCAAAGAACAGTTGAGAAAGGGGAAATAGAACAGGAGATATATTCTTCAAAAGAATTATTGGAGGTATTTTCTTGTTACAAGATATCATTTGCTATTTTTCAATCAAAGAAAACTGCAAGAAAACACAAAAAAGGTTGAACCATCTACTCTAAAAAATTATGAATGCCAAAAGATCACAAATAGCACATTAATGTCAGAGTGCTGGCTCTCATTGACTCCTCAGGACTTTAATTTTGCTTTTTAAGGGAAGAAAAGAGGAGAGAAACAGAGAAATCATCATTAGACTAAGCCTATCCTGCGTTGCCCTAATTTTTTAAGCTAAAACCCCCAAACTGTGTCCATGATCTGTATCAGATTGTACCTGACCACTTCAGCTGTCCCTGACACTTGACCTGCTTCCGAAAAGCAAGAAGTCCAATTTAAGTCGACGGTCCTACAGGGAGGTAATGGTTTGACCCTTGGTCCCTCCACTGCAACCGTTCCAATTCTCTAATGATTTCCCTGCAGGGTTCATTTACCAGTTCTGGGTCAAAGACCAGCACATCACGAAGGCAAGGGGCAGCAGAAGCACTGCATGATGGATTTGAAAATAAGTGCATCGTAAAGGAAACCTCCATCAATTAGGGATGGCCTTTGAATTCAAAACAAAAGGAAGCAAAGTGCAAATCATAATGTCTACTCTGCTCACTTTAGCAGCACACGATTTAGCAGATACACATGGTAAGAGATGCATTTTAGCCTAGGTGCAAAACCAGCAATCATCCTAGGGCAAACAGTCCCCCTGCTCATCCTCAGAAGAGACGGCCTTCTGCTCACCCTGAGCAACTGCAAAGTTGAAGGGATTCACTATTCAACTCCATGCCAGCTTTTGGTACAACTTAGCACTTTGATATGTGCACCATGACTTTAATTAGAGACATTAAGACTTGCTCTAAAACGATGAAGCAAAATATTACCCAGGTCCACTTGAACTTTCTGGAATCTGTGGTTTAATTTACTTTTACAAGGAACTGCAAAACTACCAGTTACATCTTTTCCATCCACTCATTGCCATGCATGTATTAAAACAGTTGCAAATTTCCTTCTTCTTCCAATGCTCTTCAATACTGAAATGCACTATGTGTTTTGTTGGAAAGAAAGTATGAGGAAGTATATTTAGAAGTAAAGAAGGAGATGCAGTAATGGCATAAAAATAAGAACAACAAAAGAAACAAAAGAAATCTCTTGCTTGTTCCTAGTGAAAGATTGAGGGGAAGAAAGAAATACTGCCAGCAAATGTGCAAATTAAAAAAAAAAATGGGAATGCTAAAAATAATTTTTAAGGAGGTCTCTGCTTTCCTGAGTGAAGTGACCAGGCAAAGACATGTTAACAACTCTGCTGATGCTAGAAGCTGTGGTCATGACTAGTGGTCACTGAGCTCACATCTAATGAATTCTGCTTAGCTGTAACAATTAGGGAGCTATATCCTCACATGCAACTCTTTTAATGCTACAGTTATATGACCACCAAAATTGAAACATTAAAGAAATCCTAAAAGCTGTAGTTTTGTTTTTTGGTGTTTTGTTGTGGGGTTGTTTCGTCGTTTGTTTTTTACTACTTTTAGAACATCTAGGCTTCACTTCCCTATTTATTTTTGAAAGACAGGAGAAACTGCTTATCTGATATTCAAAATATGTTTATTATCAAGAAGCCTTGGCTCCTTGCCAAGGCTTTTCAAATTTAACAGTGATTGAGACCTTGTAAAAATACTTTCATTTTCCAAGAGCTGAAGAAGCCTGGAAAAAAAGGACTTCATAGTGTTTCAGCATAGCAACTGAAAACTACAAATTGTCTTTTAAACTTTTGCTTGCCTGTGTGCATGTCACATACTCTCTCCAATATTCTGCCCAATACTAGTATGTGTGTATTATTTTCTTGCACAAGAAGCATAGAAACCCATACTCTTGGTAAAACAGAGAGAAAGAAAACTTTCTTTCTCCAACAACACTTGTCTGAAAAAAGGACATGGCTGCTAAGACTGAGAACAGCCAAATTTAAACAGGGAGCAGAGATATAAAATAATAATGTAAACTTAGCAACAAACTTTTTACATCACCTTCTCTCCATAAGTGCCAAACTTAGAAGCTGTGTAAAATCCTCTGTATTGAACCCATCAAGTTTGCTGACCTTGAATCTACTGAATTACCTCCCAAAGCCTTTAGTATCCTCACTTCTATTTTGGCAAAAGTGAGGGATGGGCAACATCCGCTGGGATCTGAGTGAATGGGGTTTGTCTGTGCAACCAGGCTGGCTGAGAACAAGTTCTTGCTACCAACCACACCACATGTGACAGGAAAACTTTTGTTAATAAAAACCATATTGATGTACTTGTTAACGACTTGAACAGCCCAGTAATTGAATTTCAACCAGTTAACTATTCACCAGGGCTTCATCAGCCCACCTCCTTCATGTCTTCTAGCCCCGTGCTATTTCAAAGGAACTGGAAGAATTTTACACCACTACCACCCTTCCCACCACAACCCTTTCACCATTATGTGTGCTCGGGAAGCCTTGCTCATTTGAAGAGCTCTTAACTGCATTTTTGAAAGAACAAAGCAGTTTTATAACTCTCTCTATGCAAACAGAAGGCACTTATCTGAGGGGCTCTCTTATTTTCAGTCCATCAATAAGTGACACGGATATGTTACAACTGGCTACCACCACAGAGACAAAGTGTGTCCGTCCCTGACCTCAAAGGGATCAATCACATCAATGTTTCTGTGAGGTTTGGGCTTTTTTATTAAAGGGATCAAGAAAAGAAACAAAGCTCCCCAAAGTACATAAAATGTTTTAATGCATAAGTTTTTCAATTTCCTCATCAGCAACATTATTTGAAAGCTGCATTACTAAAAGGTTGCAATTACAGAAAGATGGTTTTCAGTAATTTTTTTTTTAAAGTAGTAATTCTTGAATTTCTTTTCCCTCATTTATCATCAATTAAGTTCAATTTTTCCTGTGAGCCAACAGAAGGGAGCTGACAATAAAAGCCTGATGCAGCAAACCTTTCCAGAGGCCCTTAAGCCAAGTGATTTCAGCTTATAATCAGGATATGCTTGTATTAACAACTACCTTCACTATGGCTCCACCTCTGCTCAAAAGTGTGGTTTTGGAAGATTTCTGGCAACATTTTGCTTTTGTAGGTGTATGCAAAGAATGGCTCACAACAAACATTACTAGAAATAAAGAACTTGTTTATTTTTGCTTTAATTAAATTATTCTGTGCAGCTCATCTCACACAGACCACAATTTACTATTGCCACTTATTTAAACAAGTTCTGCGTGTGATGAACTCCTTATTGGTGAGCACCTACAAAAAGTGATGAGATTTCTCTCAGAGACGTCCCTCTCCCTCCCTAAATTCAGGCAGGAATAGAAAAGTCAGCAGTTGTTTTTAACTGTACACCAGGTCTCAGACCATATAGTAATCATACACATTGCAACAGATTTGCACAACATTTGGGCAGCATTTCAATGAATTGATAGCTTGTCCACAGAGATGTGAACTTATCAAGGTTCTGCTTAGTGTAGATATCCAGACAAGCGGTTGGCAGCGAGGTTTCTTCTGCACTAATTACATTCTTTTCCAAAAGTTCACCCGGCCTGGGTGTCCAGGTAATTGCAATTAAGGCAAGAATCTGGTAATTAGAAATTCAAGTGCCCTGCCAAGAACAATACACTTCCTCTTAACGTGCTGCCCAAAGAACTAATTCACTTGGAAACGACAGAAGCTGATGCGAAGCGGCAGAGTAGATGTTGATTAAGCAACAACCACAGAAGTACATTCCCTTCCCTCTAAAATCATTTAGACTCTTAGAAAATGTTTCATTACCTTTGAAACATTTAAAATAAATTAAAAAATCAAAATTCCACGCTTTCAAACAGCATCATTTTCTGCTCCCATGTCTGCTTAGAACTGCTGGAATGTCTTTCTTGAAGCTGCAAGTACAATGTGGGTCACACTCCCCTTCAATCTCCCACCAAAAGCTAACTTTGTACCATGACTCAGCAATTACTGCTCACAGGCATTACTAAGTATCAAATCACTTAGTAATTTCTGAAATAAGTTTAACACAGAGCAACAAATACGTTTTTAAAGAAGTATAAAGCAAAGCCACTCACAGCTTAGTGCTCTCACAGGAGAGAAAGATACTACACTGTCATCTAAATTCCAAGTTTTTTAATAGTATTGTTAGTTGGAAATGAATGGTTATTTTTTACTCTCCCTACAGGTTTCTTTCTAACTCACAACTGTTCTTGTCAATTCAGAATAATGTCTCTATCCCAAATCTTGGACCTAGCTTCTTATACTTAATACTAGTTTTTTTCTTTCAGGAAACAAAAAAAGCCTTTTTCCACTGGGATAGAAAAACTCTTACTGTATGTATATTGTGTACGTGTGTGTGTGCCTATTTGCACAGTTACATGAACAAAGATGTTTCTGTCCAAATGAAAGCCTTGGAACCATGTGCCTGGCTTTAGACATAGCTGTGACTATTCATTTTCATATAGCTGAGCAATTTGAAATTCAAAGAGGGGAGATTCTGGGATGATGCTATTAAAACTATTTGAAAAATATGGGGTGGGGTAGAAATTCCCTCCCTCTTTCTGAATAAAAATGTATACCAGGTCCACATCCATGCCAGATGAGTCAAGGAAAGTACTCTCTCCAGTCCTGAACTCTGTGGTTCCCAAATAGCTTCTTTTGGATGACATCACTACCTCTTCTAGTGTGCTACTCAGGCACTATCAAAAGAACTTCTGTTGCCTTGTCTCGTGTTTCACCCACTGGAGGCTTCAATAAAATCCCATCACTGGGATTGATCTGGGGATCAAAAACCACCACAAGCATCACTCACAGCATCCAGAGTGCACTTCACAAATGGAGCCTGGAGTATACACGCAAAATGTGTATAGAGCCCTGATGGAAAACCATGAAAAGGAAAGGATGCTTTGAAATTTTCAAGTTTTGTTGTTGGTTTGCTTTCACAAAGCACTGTAAGAGCAATACTGCTCCCCTCCCGCCCCCAATGTTTTTAAGCCTAAAAAATTACTCCGTTCTCTCCTGACCTCTGTTTTCTATTGCCTTAGTGGATTTTCAAGATTTCTTAGATCATAGCCAGACATAACTACTAAAGAAACAAGCTGAGATCATCAAAACCTCATGACTGAAATGCTGAAAACAAAATAAAATGTACAGTTTTCACCACCCACCCCAGAAGTACATCAAGTGCACAGCAAGAAAAGCCTACAGTAAGAAATTACCTCTCACGCGCTGCAGCAAAGCCTCAGGAGCTAATAATACAAGAAATAAAACTGCTGTTTTGATTGATAGATCTGTTAAAGTTTCTTATCGCTTATTTCCAACAATGTCAGTCAAATATGTTTCATCTTTTATCAGTAACAAAATAAAGTTATTTTTGCCTGAGAATCTAAATTATAGATACTAGTATGTTGAGAAATAGCACTAAGCCAAGTGACAATTGGGGACTAATATTTTGCAATTGACCTAACAACGTATTAAAGAAAAAATAACAAAGATAAACTCCTACCATCTAACACTCTACTCCTTCCTATAATTCATTTCAGCTGATCATAAGCAAGTTGTTTAGTTCTGGTATATTGGGTTATAACTGAAGTAATCTTCCCCTTTACATCATGATTCAATACAGAAATTAACTGTATGGATTCTTTGTTCACGTAACAGATAAATTTTACATATGTTACACAATTATTTACATATATTTACATGTTTATGCAAATACACACATTTGTATACACACAATACCTATAATGTAATCTTTGATTGGTAAAGCTGGGTACTGAAAAACGGCTCACTCTCAGCAAGGCTTTGCTGTTGTATCGTAAGTGATTTTTATCTTCCTAGGTAAGTTAAAATCTACTGTTCAAGGAGTATAAAAATCCTCTAACATGCACACTGATTTCATAGTTACAACATTCTGAAAGTCATCGGATGCTTTGTACATGGCACAAAAGTAAAAGCAGTGCTTTGCGGGGAATTTGGACTAGAAAAGTCTGAAAAAACTTAGAAGCCTTATCCTCCTTGTACATACCCACACCTTCACAGAAGCAAATGAACAGCTGACTGTGTCCATGCAGTTGGATAAGATCATTTACCAAGGTGCTGACACTGTCTGTACAAAAGCAGGGCTGGACTCCATTCCCTTCATAATTGCAGGGGTACATCACAACCCAGAAAATGAGTGAAAACTCTAAGAGGACACAAACCACAAAATTGCAGAAGAGTTTAGACCAAAAGAAAGGGATTTTTCAGATCAGAAGTTACCAGATCCCAGCGTGATGCATGTGTGGGTCCATCCTGCTGCTTCTGAACACCTGCTGGAGGGACCCACTCTCACCTGGGACCCACCACCAGCATCAGCTTCCCTGCTCCTTCCCATTGCCTCTTCTCATCTGTGTGCTGCTGGGCTAGGATCACAACTTGCACTACACTAGACCACACTATAGCAATGTTTTCTCCATTGGCTCTGCACGAATGCTGAAGACCTCAACAGTGTGCCAAGCACTGCTCATGCTCCCCCAAAGCTGACTGCTGTCAGGGGTATCCCCATCTCAAGAAGCAAAACTGCTTGAGTTTCTCTCTGGACCACAAAATCAATTTCTTTTACACTGAATATTATAACACAAAGTAATGTAGAATAAACTTTCTCTTGTAACATCCTTAAAAACGGTTAATAAGGGATTTTTAAAAGTTAAATTTTTCTATATAACACTCTGTAAAACAATAACAGAGCATTTTACTGCTTCTTTCTTCAAAGATGCACAGCTTTTCTGAGAGCTGCATCCATTCAAGTAATGGAAAGAAGCCAAGGTGCAACCAGAGGCACTTATATTTTGAAATCCAAATGGTCACTTCAGAAAAATTATACTAACCAGCACATAGCAATATAAATTGCTCTATAAAAGCAGTAAACTGCCTTATAAACGGCTCTTTTAAAACTAACTTAAGGAAAAAAAAAAAAAAAAGAAGGTTAACAATAGACTACACAGCTGTAAAGTAAGTTGCCAGTCCCTAGACATGATGATGAAAATCAGCCATGAAGAAATTTTAGTGAAAGGCAGAAAGAACAAGGCGATGAATATATTTGGGTGAGTGATCAGGCCTTGCAAACTCTACTTCAGTAACAGAATACATGTATAACACTGCATCCACCTCAAGCTGGCATCCAGCTCTGCAGGCATGGTATTCCAGACAAATTCATTATCATTCAATAATAATGACTCAAGAGCCAGTATTTTCTGGAAAAAATGAATTGACTGCAATGGACAGCAGACTGCCAGCAGTTAGACAGGTTTGGGGACAAGTCAACCACACCACAGATGATTTCCTCCATTTTATAAAGGTTCAGTCGTAACACAGACAGATACCTTATTTTCCTAACATAGAATTGGAAGTCTTTCCAAAAACCTATGCGATGTCTTTATGCAACAGACTCCAAATATTTTTCCGAACCACAGGCAAAGGCTCGTGTAAATGCAAAGACTGACACAATAGGAAAATTACTGGACGCCTTCACTGTTTCTCATTAGCTATTTTATTTTTTTAAAGAAGATACAGTTTCTAATGACCTTCCCACCCAAAGGGTAAGAGCTTTGTCACTTGTGAGTTATTTGTATACTCCTGCTAATTGTATCATTACACTCCTCCAACTGTTATGAATATTCATTTTCTCTCACTTCTCTCTCTGTGCACTTATTAACTGTATAACACAAATACTCGAGAGATTTTGTGTGTGTGTATATACATGTATGTGTATGTGTGATATTATTTATGTAAATCTATAGCTGACCTGCACACACAAAACATTATTCACCAGTGGTACCACAGCCCTTAGAAACAAGGTTTTAAAGGTCTGAACTGCAACAGAAATTGCAAAGGTTCCAAATAACCAGATTTTACCTCAAACAAAACCAGTTCCTTTTACAACGATTTTGTTGGCAAGGATATGAACTCACCGAGCATTTCTTATCATTATTGTTACTATTATTTACTGAACACTAAACCGTGTTTTGTCTTATACATTTAAATTATGAAAGTAAGCTGCCTAAAAGACCGCGTCTTGTCGTGTTTGCTTCTATCTGCTGCTACAGTTTTAAAGCACATTTCCCTTTATTTCACTTTTCCACAAGCCATAAAAAAACTCATTTCTAATTCATCCGTTCGTTCAGCTTAACCTCTCTTCTCAGCAATTAAAGTACTCTGCGCATCCCTCATCTATCACACAGCCAGCTAAATAATGCATTGCGTCCTCCGCTCATCTTTTATCATCCCAAATGACAGGTATTAGCATATCTCCCCAGTCAATTACAGTGCAGCGGAATAATCACAGCATAATTGGGCGAAAGCCACTCTAATCACCAACCCTGCAAACTCGCAGAATAAAAACTGAGTGGCAGTTCAGACAGGCCTTGCTCTTGTCCATGACTCCAGCCAACAGGCTTGGCAGGTCTCCATTTCCTTCTGCCTTTCCAAACTTGTTCTTTGGGGCTAAACTTCTCAGCACATACACACGCAACCCGCTTGGGTTTTCTTAAAGGAAGACCAGAGCACTGATAAATATTACCCAAAGACTATTTGCTAACAAATGCCAGCCTGGAATACAGCACAGCTGTTTTCTGCCCTTCAGATCATCCAGCGGGGCTCTGCTTTACAGACTAGCTTTGACAGATGGGTTTGTTGCTCGAGGTACAAAGTTTTACATTTCATGTTAGAGCAAGCAGAATTTCTTTTCCTTTAAGTATAAAGGATTTATGAGATCTAACACAGTTAGGTACTGCCTTAGATGGTGCTGCTTACTGCAGACATTAGCCTTCTGGTTTTCAACACTAGTGAGATGCCCACAAAGCATAATTTTTATTTGTTGTCTGTTTAATACATCTAGATTAAAATCCTACATATCTATTTGAACATAAAACAAGTGTTTCACTAGCTAAACAAAGAGACAAAAGTAAATTAACATCACATTGCCATCTCCTGTGTTCAATCTGAGCAAATGAGAGTACCAACAGAAATTCCCTATGATCATTATACTAACTTAAGGCTAATGGGCTCCTGTGCAATCTCCCCAGAGCTCTCAGACTGGTGGTGCAGGACTAATCTCAGGTGAGCTACTTGCTCTGAGACTTCCCCATTCTGGGATTCAGAGCTATGTTCTGATGGAGGAGCTACCCGTGGATGGTGGTGGGACCATCCCAGGTCTGGGTGTGCTCCTGGGATCTGCTTACCCTACAGGGCAGGAGTACATCAGCTCTACAGTCTGAGACCCTCTCAACAGACGCAAGTTGAGGGCATGAATAGTGCCCTGGAAATCAGGATATGAATTGAATTCAAAAGAAGATTTTTCACAGTACTACATCAGCACAGCTGAAATTTTCAAACGTATTACAAACGTGGAAAGTCTTCTGAAATCTAACAGCCAAATTATCTTCTTCTTTGAAATTCTAAGCGAGATGTACTAAATTTGTGCTGTTGTCATCACTGGTAGCAGACTCAGGTTGAGCATATTTTCTAGTTCAGCCCCAAAGAGAGAAGAAAATGCTACTAAAGAAAAAGAACAGTTAGACATATAACCAGACCATTAGCAAAGTGCGTTCCTTCTGTTTTGTTAGCTGTGTGTGCAACTGCAAATTACACCCAGTATAGGGTTAAATAGCACATAATGACAAAAACCCAAGACTTTCTGGAAGTAAAGTTTAGGCAAGCTACGTACCTATTTTGGTCTAAAGGGAGGGGGTTGCTTTCACTTCCTTGTACTAATTACTTGAGTGCTTACACATTGTTTCAGCCAGAATGCATCATAATTTTAAAATAGCATTTAATGTTTCATCTTCTTCCTAATCTTTTTGCTCCCCTAACTATTTTCTCTAAACCACGTTCAAATTTCTACCCCAGCATAATTTCTTTTCATTGGCAGATTTGACACAGATATATTTAACCAGTGATCTTCCCATCCTGGCTTTCCAAAATGGAACTGAACAAGATAGGGAAGATTTTCTTTATTTATTAAATTAATTTTGTATAACTTCTCATTATATAGTTCTGTGTACCAGCACTGTTCCATACAGTGCAGCTATGGGAACAATTTGGTAATAAACCCCTTTTACAAAGCTGGGCAGGGAAGAGTTACAGCTTGCGCATAGGACAAAGAGAAACACCTTCCTTACCCTCATGTCTTCCAAAGGATCTGTCCTACTGACTTTCCACACACAGTCTGCTGCAGCCACAGCACAAGTGAGAAGGGCAAAGCAAGGCTTGAGACTGTTTCACAGTGGAAATACTGGTGGAGGATCTGTGCTTCTCTCCCCTGAACAGACCTGAGTGTTCACAAAGATGTAGTAACTATTCCACTTTCTGTGCTGCTTCTTTCTTCTGTGCCACCACAGGGCCAAAGCCTGCTTCTTCTGCAAAGAGCCACAGAAGAAAAGACCTACCACCTGCACCCTTCCAACACCTTTCATCTTAACTCATCTCTCATTTGAACCTCTGCTTAAAAGAAACAATGGCATAGAATAGTTATACAAATAAAATTTTCACTGTTTTAAAATTCCAGTGTTACTCTGTGGCATGGCCTTCCAAGCTGCTTACTTCATACAAATAGATGGAGGACACTTTCCAAATTCCAGCTTATTACCTTTTACAGGTAATAAGGTACTGTGTCACTCTAAACAGATTCACTGAAAACAATGTGACTTGGGGCAAAGCCAATCAACAAGGAAAAAAAAATGGCTTTAACTCATGGCTTTCAACTGATAGAAAGACTTGAAAAAATTTTTAATTTCCCTCCTGCAATTGCTGATTTCACTCCTGTTCTGTACAAAACCCAGCAAAGTGAATGAAGGCCAGTCAGCTAGGTCATAACAGGTTACATGGAAAAAACCACTAAGTTAAATGCTGTTACAGGAACCTTTATAAAGCCCTACAGACACTGCTTTTCTTTCTGCACTGCATTTACTGCTCATAAGAAGTGTTCAGAGCTACTGAGGTTTCTTCATTCCTGCAATCTGAAGGCATAGCGCATGTCCCTGAACAAGACCCATGAACACTGCCCTCTCACATCGCCCTGTGCTAAGAAATGCATCTGCTCTGCTTTTCTTCTTCATTTTATCTTTTTTCCCGAGCAGCAGCATCCAGCTTTATGAAATTAACGACTTCTCTGTGAAGAGGCAGGCTAAGACCAAATCCAATTTTGCAGAGGTACACAAGTCTTAATTTCTCAATGGATACATCTGGTAAAGACAAAAGCTGAAGGATTTGGCAGCCTGTAACACAAAGCCTGCCCAGGAACTGGTGACGTATTTTGAAGTGCAAACAGCCTTGTTAACAATTTGTTTCACCTCCAGAGGCAAAGGTTTCTACGGCCCTATTTCAAAAGACCTTGCTGGGGCAGGATAGAATCGCAGAATGGTTTGGGTTGGAAGGGACCTTAGAGCTCTAGCTCCCATGCCATGGACAGGGACACCTTCCACTAGATCAGGCTACTCAGAGCCCCATCCAACCTGGGTTTGAACATTCCAGAGATGCGGCATTCACAGCTTCTCTGGGCAACCTGTTCCAGTGCTTCAACACCATCACAGTAAATAATTTCTTCCTAACATCAAATCTAAATTTAGTCTTTTTCAGTTTAAAGCCATTCCCCCTTGTCCTGAACTAGAGTTCCTGACAAACCATTAGGGTTGAACGATGAAGGTTAGGGCTCTTCTATCTGTCTACCTCACTGCTTTGCTGCTTTTACAGAAAAATCATGATAAGAGAATGCAAACTTGCATGCAGATGCTGAAACTCAAACCGAGTCCCATGGTTTAAACTACAATTGTCTGGACTAGTGCAAAATACCTACATGAGTTATGAGGTTTGTAACTTCTGATAAATAGCTAGGAGTAGTTAACACCTTCCGCGGCATTATCTGTCTAAGAACCTCCTGATAGACACCTAATCTAAAGAATGCAGGGATTATTCTTAAAATCACACAACTCAAATTCCACAACTTTATGCTATACTGGGACAGCTCTCAGCTGTTACAAGGAAGCAAATAAAAAGCACACTCATCACACAGTAACATCAAAACCTTGGCCTAAGTGTTGGATATTGCCTGCTTGATGGTACACCCAGACACATACTGGAGTTGGTATTTTTGAGAAAACCACAATTCATCTAGAAACATCCAAAATCATGTGCTAATAAGTAATTTCTCAGGAAATATGAAAGACTTTTAAGCAGCTTTTAAGAAAAGGTTCCAGAATTTCTGATCGTAGGAGAACGTGCTATGAAAACTCCTCCACCAACAACTGGAACAAAATAACAGCTCAAAAAACCCCTTTTAAATCTACGTTACTTGGAACTGAAATTCAGGAACATTATTTCCTTTCATTAATAATCAAGATTCTGTAACCAACAAACGGATCAAGTTCTACCAAGATTTCCTACAGATGCAGTATTTTAATGCCTCCAAGCTGCATGCAAATTTCTACCTAGCAAGGGAATTTCTGTGTTGATGTTTACAAAGTGCAAATGTGACATGCTGCAGCTGCCTTGCACATTATGAGACACAATTTTCATAGTCGTGGACAATGCCTGCCTGCAAAACTGTAAAGATAGAGAAACATAAACTATACAACAAGGTAGCCAGAGACACAGCAGAGGAGGAGGGGGCAGGGGAAGCATGGGTTTAACACCAACCTGAGCTCTACAGTGATGATGGAGAATTCTGTAAGTTAGTCTTTGCTTCTCTGAACATTAGTCTGCTCACAGTGGACACTATCATGGTGTCTGAATGCAAAAGAACAGTCAGTAGAAAAAGCATGCAAGATAAATCCAAGAACTGATGGGAAGATGCATTCTCTGGAATAAGTGGTTAGCAGGGAACCATAACCTACCACCCTTTAAACTGGCACCTAAGGACTGTTGAAACCACATGGATTCGCAAAGTTTAGTCATACAGGAACTCTCTCCTGGATAAAAACTCTTTATATTCTCATTAAGGACAGTCCTAGAGAAACAGGCAGAAATACAGTCCCTTCCTTCACAATTGCACTGTTTTATGTTTCAAAAATTAGGCAGCAGTATCCCTTTATCGCTGAACTTTCATCAACAGTTGCAGTACTATAATTTATTTGAAAGTCATGTTCAGGTTTGTTTTGTGGATCTTGAAGGATGTTAAAATACTGACATTTTTATTAAAATACTTTTATTCCAATAGATCTCACAGTCTTAACACTTATTTATCTCTTTCAAGAATGCTCTAATACTGTAATAATTATGACCTATGTTCAATTGACTTGATGACTAATGAGCCTTCTGTAACCCAAGTAAAAATCCCATAAGCTTTGATAAATTGCACAGATGTAATGTCGTAGCAACACTCAGTCACTACTTTTCCAGAGTGAAATAGGAGTATGAAGATAAAGCTGAGAGGATAATTGCCTTCCCTAGAATGTTGTTTTCCCATTGTCCTCTTCTTTCCTGGGGGGTGGGACCACAGTGAGGAAAATACGCATTATGCTCCAGACACAAAATCCTTAAATATGAGAGGAAAGTTAGGAACCTCTTTTAATGCAAAAGACTTCCTACACTACCTGGATTCTACCACTAACAGGAATGATGCCTTATTTTTTCCATGGATCTTTCAGCATAACCACACCTATGCCATGGGGATAAAAGTGTCTCCAAAGGAACAGCATTTTCCATTCAAGAGAAAATACAGTTGAGTTCTTATTACAGAGTATAATACTCTGCATTTTAGTTACTGCTTGGAGGATTGTAAGAAAAACACACATGGTCTCAAAAATGGGATTAGAGCTCCCTTATCACAAAAATTAAGTCTAAATATATGGGAAGCAATCAGTTCCATGCATAGCTGTTCTCATTCCCTTGCTGTATGTGCATGAATGAAAGCAGGCACATGTGCTTATTACATTTCTTAGTATATGTACAATATCAAGGAAATGATATAATCTTTGGTTATCTAGGACTTTCAAATCCACATTATTAAATAACTTACATCATCCTAAAGACAGGTTAGTAAAACGTCATGGTTTTCTTCTATAAATAATGTTAAAGAAATGAGACAAATTAATAAAGTAACTGCCTTCAGAAAATGGTTGCAAAAAGTGCTTTCTCTAAGTTAATTATTAAAACTGCTTATGCCTCTCTCCCTGAAAAATATTCCAAAACCTGGATAATGTCCAAATAGTATTTTGGAATTAGACATCTGCTCATCACATCATCTATCTTATAATTTCCTCACAGACTGGTTCCAGGTACTAAAAAGCCTTTTTAAGTCTGGAATGACAAGATCCAGCTACAGAATAAAAATGCTAACATACATGCACTTTAAAACAACTTCTGGTTTAAAATATTGCTTCCTTTCTGATTTGCAAGATCATGCGTATGTAAGAATAGAAACCATTTGCAATCCCTTTACAAATAATTCCTTCGTATCAATTTACCACAGAAACATAAATATGGATTATTATAAAGCATTTTGAAATCCAGAATACTATACTGCAATTTTGAATAATTCAATGCGTAACTAACTTTCAAAATTCACTTAAAAAAAAAGTCTTTCCATTGTTACACAATGACTTGAAAAAGAGAACGTTTCCCCTCTGCTCAGCTATGGCAGATGCCACCTCTGGGACGGAGGAGCCGAGCACCAGACGTTTGTGCAGCCCTTTTGAAACTGCAGACTGGCACCCGCAACACTCCTCCTAAATTTATTATGCTCTTTCTTATAGCTCAGCAGTGACACATAAGCAACAAGCAGAGCTGAGAGCAATCTACAGTGACAATCTCGGGCTTATTTTATTTTCACCAAAGAGTTTACTATTACTGTTATCCATGCTGATAGTATGCACAAAATGGACCCAAGGTATAGAAAACCTTTGATTTTATTACTTCCAATTGAGCATGTACAGCTCTACAGATACGCAGTCAGAACTTCGTATGCACATAAGCCTTTTGCAAGATGTTCTCAACGAGCACGCAAAAATTCAGAGTGTATGCATTAAGAAATCTCAAAATTGACAGAAACTGAACCTAGCTTTTCCACTTACACCTCCCAGCACAAACTTTACTGTGCAGTAGGGAGCCATAACTTTGAAATAATAACAGATAACGTTGCATTTGAGCCTTATTTCCTGTTATTTGGGGCCTCTTGCTTAATTTTTTTTTTTTTAAATACTAAAATGACAAGGGGGCAAAACCAATTACAGAAACAAGGCAACCTGCTCTTAAACTGATTAGCCTAGATGTCAAAATGGTCATATTCACTTTTACTGAACATCTTTCCAGCAAAGCAAATCCACTCTCTTCTAGACCAAGTGTCATATACAAGTGTACATATGCAAATATGTACACTTCAATCTACCGACTGGTGTTTGATCAATTTACGTAGTCGAGTGGCTCACTCAGACTCTCTGTGCTTTGAGGTTACGTGTCCCAGAATGTACTGAGCTTGCTGGCATTTCGAAAATTAAATTTAGAAAAACGTATTACCTCACAGTTCTTTCCCCTAAGTTACTAAAATATTTAAGTGCAAGATATTCTACATCTAGATAAGGGGATAAATCAAAGATCAAGACAATGAACTTCCAATCAACACCAGCTCTTTTCTGCACCTTTCATCTCTTTATCAAAACACAGAGATGAGCCTTGAGGGAAGCAAGCCTGGAGTGAGACATTCCAGGCTTGCTGAAGTATGCAAGGAGACCACAGTGCAATGGTCGCATGTATTTGAGTGTAGCGAAAACCATCTTTCACTTTTAAATTAGAACATGCTGAACTCAAATAACTTTGCAGAACAAAATTGGAAGTGCAAGACTAAAATAAGAAGAGACAATTTCAACCGGAGAAAGAGCTGGAAATCTATCCAGCCCTGACAAGCCTTTTTTCCCCCCCACCACACCTTAAAGATGTGCCAGTAGAAAAGTGAGGAGGCAAACTCCTCTCCTCTGCTGAAGCACAGCAATCATCTGGGCCTCACTGGAAGTTCATTTCAGATTTTGTACACCACAGCACCTAGTTTTGGGTAGACTTTAGGCTCCATACAGCTCTGCAATTTGGAAAGCCCTCTAATTGAGGGCCCTTGAGATATTTATGGTTAAGCAGGAGCATCCTGCCCAGGGTGGCACTGGACCCCCCAGAGTTGTGGCAGCCAGCCCACAGAGCACAGGGTGTGATGGGCCAGGCCAGCTCCCCCAGGAGCGAGGTTCCTGCTGCAGTTCAGCACAGCACCATTTGCAGGGGGGGATGTAAAGGTAAGGCACCGATGTCCTGGCCAACAGCATGAAGCAACAGGCATTCTCAGTAGGGCTGTTTCTTAAGCGTGTGCACATTTGGGATTTGAAATGTATATTTCATCAGATTTAGCAGAAAGATGCCAGAACATGATAAAAGGGGGTATGTATGGAATGCAACGTCTAAATTACACTGTCATAGTTTAGAGTATAATTACTTTAACTCACTGTAAAATATTATAAACTAACTCCAAATCTTAGTGAGCAATGCTCTTTGGCAAAATGTATATTCACAGTAAAGATCAACAAGAAGAAACTGTGGCAATAGATGCAGCAGGAAAAAAAAGAACCAGGTGCTGCCATATAAAGTGCTGTTTTTAATTACTTTTAATTATTTTAGAAGATAATACCATATTTAGAAATTACTGCAAAAATACTTTATTACATATGTTTGAAATATTTCTACTCTAGACTGAAGATTTCATTCTGTCTAGTCTGAAGGAAATAAGTGGCAGGGAGCAAAAAAAACCCAACAAAACTTCTTTGGCTTCACTTACTGGGGGATTTAGTGATCAGGGATTAAAAATATGTAACCAGTCTTTATCCAACTCCCTACAATTTAAGGCAAAACAAACAGGATTTAACTCTCAAATGTGGAAAGGACATAGTTCTCTTTTTACCTTTAAACACTGGTTTTCTTTGTTTTACTAAGACCTCGTATTTCAAATGTGACGGCGATACGATCACAGCACATTACCCATGCACAGCTTCTCTCCAGTAATCACAAAACACTATGAGCACAGCCCAGACAAGCGAGGGCACACATTCCTTCCTAGGAAGGATGCATTCTAGTGTATCTTCAAGTCCTACCTCAATCCCTCTGAAATCAGAGAGGCATCTGCCCCACACTGTTCTCCTTCTGGGCCATGGAGTACCAACTTGATTCTTGCACAGTCCTATCCAAGATTATTTTCAGTCCAACTCTCACTTGCTGTGAGAAAAAGGTGTCTGAAACAAATCTTGAGAGCCCACCAGTTCAAATAATGCTGACTCCCTGGTAAAGCCAATGGAAGAGTGGTGGGCCAAGTCATTTGCAAACCAAATAGTTCTGCACATCACTACCAGCAACTGGATGTGTGCCACAATGTGTGTGTGTGTGTGTGCGTGTACATATATGCCTGATGATAACATGAACCACACGATTCTCTGTTCATGTATTTTGACTTTAAACTTGTGATTTCCATTTTGGCACAAAAATGAAATGCACAAAACGACGGCCCAGAAGGAGCTGGAGTAGCTGGGGTTGGTACTGGTTTTCTGCAGGGAGAAGTGCAGCAGTCACACCGAGCTTCTCCCAGCTGTGGAAGGCCCCATCAGCACCTGGCTGACAGCAGGGAAGGAGAGCAATTGGAGAGGAGTAGAAGATCCTGCGAAACTTTTTGCAGACATTACAGGAAGATTTTAGTGCCCAGGTATGATATGAACCAACTTATGAAAAAATTACAAGATCAGAAATTATCTCTTTCAAAGCCACGCAAAAATCCTGCCAAAAAAAAAGAGGAAAAAGCCTACATAACTAAACATAGATACATAAGAAATAAAATTTTACATGTATATTTATATACACAGTTTTGTCTATATATATTTTATATTTCCACGTGCATGTATAAAAACACAGTTTTGAGTATTTTAATAGAAGCAAGCGCAAATTGATTTAAATTAATCTCTGAACATAGTGGAGAGCCAGCAGAGTAATTAACTATGTTATTTATTAATTACTATAACCATACCAACTGTCCTTTCTCTTCATCTCTCCAATAAAAACAACTCACTGCTAATCCACTACAGCTGCAGAAACTTCTATGAAATGTTAGTTAAGGTAATAAAATAGCTCCAGTTTTAGCTATGGAGGATCCATTACTGGCCTTGAATCATTTATGTCAGATTATAATCTTCAGTGAAGAATTTGATGTTATTTCAACAATCCAATACCTCACTGGCACATGCTAGCACACAAAACCACTTTTTAAAAATTACACAGCAATATAATCTGAATAGGAAATCGATCACTGAACAAGCTAAATCTGCATGAAGGAGAAAGACTGGAAATGTGGGATAGGGGTGGGAGGGTAGAATGCAGTGAGCAGTATCAGAAAAATGAACATATAAATGGGAAAGGGGGAAGGATCATAGAAGTGCACCTTAGTTGAAAAGATTTCTTTCAATATCTGCTGGCACTTTCTTTTTATCTACCACTAGTTCCCTCTATTGCAGTCAATAACCTGAATGGGCACAAAATAGATTTTTCTCATGGTTTGGATCAACACAGGACATAAACCACAACTGAAACACATTTCCATGTGCTAAACTCAGCAATAATTATTGTAATCCAATTGCCTATATATAGCATACTTTGACAATTGAGGTGGCACGGGGAATACAGAGCAAGAAGGAAGGTAGGAACACGTTGGTTTAGATTGCTGCTTTCCAAATCTACTTTCATTTTGCTGGTGTATTGTTAAATCCTTTTTGTGCTTCATAGGAAGCTACACATTTTGAAGACAGCTAGTCATAACAACTACTTTATTTTGTTTTTGGTTTAAAACACCTATGATTTGCACACCCTGACACCTGCTGATTTCATGCCCTGTCTTTTCCCATCAAAGCCTCTCCTTGGCTCTCCACACGAGGAAATCTCATTTATCAAAATTCTGTTAGCGTAAGGGGAAGGGCTGTGCTGAGCTGAGCCGTAGCCTTCATTAAACATGCAGAACATAAACTGCTGACACTGAGCACAGTCAACTTGCAGCATGGCAGAGGAGGGGGGAAGAAAAAAAGAAAAAAAATGAGACGGAAGGATGTGATGGTGAAATAGGAATAAAAGTCACAGTTTTGCAAAGCATTTAAGTCATACTGGAGTCAGTGAGATTTAATCACAGACCTGAAGCTAAGCATGTGCTTAACTTTGCCAAACAGAAATAGATCACTAAATTATGAATGGGAGAATCTATTTCTGTTCCCAAGAACATGGACACTTTGTTCTCCAGACCAGTCCCTCAGGGAATGAAAAAGGTGAGGGGGAAAAATGATAACTAAATTGGAGAAAACAATCCCTTCTTCAAATCAAAATACTGGTCTGGATAACAGAACTGTATGTTATATTTAACGTAACAGGATTAAAAGGTTGGTATCCATCATTTAAGTTTCAGGAGACAGAAAAGAGCAAGTGCCATTATGGTCATTAATTTCAACATGGTACCAAAGGCCAGGGCTCTGAATAAAAGAAAAATTTGCAAATTTGGAAGAAGCAAGCATGAGAACAGGAATGCATTAAAAATCAGAATTAGGGCTGAGGGCGAACAAAGTGGCTTTTTGAATTTTCACTTTACTAACTGTTCTTCATATTTTTCCTCCCTTTAATTCTCAAAGATAGCTGTGTAATGCTGCCTACAATAGAAACTTGAATTTAATAGGCACGAAGCAGAAGGTGTGTAGCATTTTCCTCTGATCACAAGGAACAAGCACTTAGCTGTAAGAGATCCACAATGAGTCACTGCAGGGAGGAATCAAATGCATCACAGGTACATGCAAGCCTTTTTTATTATTATTCTACCAACTGAAAATGCATTATAACATACAGCCCTAGGAAAAAAAAATCAATTTCAAACCACCTAGTCCTATAAAAATATATAATTTACCAATCATACATACTTGCATTTGCACAGTTCAAGGACAGCTAAAGTGGATGCAAGGCAGGAGGATGGGGCAGGAGATAGGTGGAGAGGGACATCAACATTTCCTCTGTAAGCTTTTCTTGGTATTTATAAATAAGATAATAATTCCAAGTTGAAATTGTCTCAGGACTAAACTTAATAACTTACCATAAAGTTTTAAACAGCAGCTAAAAGTTATTTTAGTATTTCCAGATATTATCTGAAAAATAATATCACATTACCATTTTCTGATACTTTCACACCTCTTAAAAACACTTTTTCAAAGTGAATATGGAAGCAAAGTACCACAAAATTAATGGCTGGATTTTGCCACCCTTTTCCATTCTGAATATCATTGTATTCCAGAGAGAAAAAATTTAGCTCTGATCAACTAACTCTTAGCATAGTATTAACTTTTCTTCCTTCTTCCAGGGTTCTGTGTATATGCAGCTTTAACAAGAGAGCAGAAAGCAGACACACTTGTGGAAATGAGGCATGCACACTGACAATTCCTCAAAAGTGATTTCTGTAATTTAAAACCAAATGTTGTATACATTTAACAGCTTTTATGTTGAAAAAATTTTGTTTTTCTTGAGGTCACCTATGAAATAGAACAGGACAGTCCAATTGTTCTATCTTCTCTTTCAACTTGTAAACAATGTGGTATTATCACCAGCTTTTTTAGCTTTTATTCTGGTCAACAAGGCGCTGCAGCCTGCCATATAAAGCTGCACACCACATGCCACCATTCAACAGTATATCTAGGTCAGCTTGCATTTTTAATGTGCTCCACTAGCTTTCCCTTGCTCACTGTATCAAGTTTGAAATTCTCCTTCTCACTTTTCAAACCTCTCTATAACTAAGCTGGACAACACACTGGATCCTGAGAGTATTGCGATCACCTTTAACACTTGCACCATCAAAGACTGCAGTTCTAATCCTATTTCCTTAATTCCATTCTGTTTCCAAACCCAGCATCCCCCAATTTCTCCTTCAGGACCCTTTTCCACAATACTGCTGGTTAAAAAAAAAAAAAAAAGAAAAAGAAAAAGAAAAAGAAAAAGCAGTTACCTAAATAAAAACCCCCAATGCTTTAACCAACATAATTCCTTCCCTCAGTAGTACTTAGGGAATTTTAACAATTTTGACCTTGGCAGCATTCTGCACACACCATGGCTAAACAAACCTACAAGTTAATAAGCATATAAACAGCCTACATACCTACATTACTGTAAAGCTTTTGCAGAATCATATGTGCTATAATGGTGTTTAGTTACTTCAATGCAACAAAAACCAGTTCCACATGATTCACTTCATTACTTTCCTTCATAAATAGCAGTTAACTCACTTCTGAAAATACATTTATTAATTTTTAAATGAGCATGTATTCTAACTGCTCTTCCCACAGATGATTTTAAGGTGTACATCCCTCCATCAGAGCACAGCCCTAGCCCAAGGACTGAAGCTGTAAAACCACCCTAGATATAGATTACATATACAAGGTAATCAGTCCATCAGTTCTGACACAAGGAATACACAGTGAGGAAGTTTTGCAGGAGGCTCAGGGAGATTCAAACAGATCTTGATAAGTGGGGGGTGGAACTGGATGATGGAATGAAAACAGACAGTCACGTTAAATTGAATGGTACAAATAATGCTTATTTTGCTTCAGATTAAAATGGTAAGGCAAGTTTTAGTAAAGAGATTGTAATTTGTCTGTTGTCTATTTCATGTAGTAGCAAGGATTTAGTAGTGAAATCATAAAACACACAGAATGATTGTCACACTAGAAATCTGTCACAATAGTTCACATGTGTATAGTATAAAACAACGTAAAGCATTGCAACAGTATGAAAATCATGCCAAAATGATCTGTAATCTTGATCCTCCTATACAAAAAATATGAAAACACTGTATAATTAACTGTTCACCAAGAAAATCAAAGGAATGACCTAGAAAAACAAGATTTCCCAGTGTCATCCTAATCTAATAAAATTATCTGTCAATATCCCAATTCACTAGAAAACCCTGTCTCACAAGAAGAAATTCTTAAAAAGCAAACTGAAATAATCGAATCTTCAAAGTTAAAAAATTATGTCTTCTGTAAAAGAAATATATGTTCAGTAAAAAGCCCCAGATTCTGCATTATTGTCATTGTTTTTTCCTCTTGAAATCTGCAACACGTCAACAGCACTTTTCCCAGCAAAGCACAGCTCTGAACGATGATACACACCTGTCCTTGTCTCAGGGAAAAAAAACAGGGGAAATGAAAACCTAAATCACATCTGTCTACCCAACAACTTTCTCATGCTCCTCTCCGCAATTCCTATTCCTCAAACCCAGCATTAGTTTTAACAAGCCAATTCTGAAATCAGGGGAAGCAGCCACGTAGCAGAAATCTGAGTCTTTTTCTCTATCTGTATTTCATGCTGCTAAAAAAGTACGCTATTAAAAAAAAAAAGGCAAACACATTAACAGTAGCTTTATTAAGAAAGAAATGCTTGTGGGGTTTTGTTGTTTTAAGTCCCAATCTAAATGGGAGCATGCTTTCTGTAGCAAGGTGGTGTTGGTTGCTGGAGGGCACAGTTCTGGTCCCACCAGTTGTACAAGCAGGTAGAATTTACAGAAGAAAAAGAAATCTGGTCTAACTTGCTCACCTCATCAAGGAGGAACAGCAAACTATTTGCAAATATTCTGAACTGCTCTCTTCCCACCCCTAAACAAAGAGACCACCTGCCTCAACATCTATTTAAAATGTGCAGGTATTTACAAGCAAACTCTGTGTTCTGATTGTTAGATGACTTGGTAAATCTGATACTCACTCCAAGTTCAAACCAGCAGTGTAAATCAAAGGGGCCACACGGAACTGTAAAGGACCCGCCTGATCCGGCAAGCATCACCCCCGTTTACATGTCAACAGGAGGCAGCTGAGCGAGGGAGGATGCTGAGCAGCACACCCAGCCAGACAGCTCAGGCACACCAGACACGGGCTGCCTGAGTGCACCCACCAGTTAAAATTTAATGAGTAACAGAAGGAAGACTGAGAAAAGAAATTCTTTTTTTCTAGTAGAAAATTAAGTCGCTGCGATGTAGTGACTGGTGTTAACTGGTGGGTTCAAACCTTTGAGGAGATGCATATTCCCACCATGAAAGCAGTACCAAATTCTGCATTCTTCTGGCATTTCTATGAAGTTTGGAAAGGGAAAACCATACTACAGACTGTCTCTTCATAAAAGCAGCAAGGGGAAATATGGATTACTGCTGCTGCTGGTGCTACCACAAAAGCTGGATGGTTCAATGTTGCAGCAGTTCATTTTAATATAGTGGCAATCTAAATAGGCATAGGACCACCCAAAGAGGGATACTCATCAATCAGAAAAGCAAACTTAGTTGCCAAGCCTTTACTGTGAGGGTCTTGAATCACTGGAACAAGTTGCCCAGACTGTGGATACCCCATTCCTGGAGTGTTCAAGGCCAGCTTGGATGGAGCTCTGAGCAACCTCATGTAATTGAAAGGTGTTCCTGTCTGTGACAAGTTCCTTCCAACCCAAACCATTCCATGATTCTTACTTACAGACATCACTTGAGCAAATACCTAACAATTGCTTTGAATTGCATAGACATCTTCTGAAACCTCCACACTGGTACTCTCAGAAAGGCGATGGGAGGTTTAAATTCATATCAAAATCCAAAATGTGGACACATCCACACCTTGATAACCTAAACCGTGCAGTGCTGGAGAGGAAGGCTGTTCATCACATTTATGTATGTCCAAAATAAAGATGATGTAGGAAGAAAGACAGCAGTTTACATTTTCTTAGCACTAATCCCAGCTGGTTGCAGGGCATGGGGCCAACCACAGGCCAACAATGTTCAAGGGTGCTGAGAAGGCATGTTTACCATCTGTGCTCACTCCAGCTTGCCACAGAGTGCTTGGGAGCTTTGTAAAATAAATGTTAACACATATCCATGTAAACTGCCTAAGCCTAACCCTGAGGCCATCAGTATTTATTCTGCAAGCACCATGAGATGCTTCATGCTGAAAAGGAACATTAAACATGTATTTATGGCTAGCTTGGATCACTGGCAGAAAAAAGGAAATATCCAAGAAAGCCTGACATGCTGTACACACACAGGGACATTGCCACAGGACACAGGTCCTCCCAAATGCCTCACCTTGCCTTGTCTTTCCAGAGACTACAGGATTGTGGGCACAGGGCACAAGGAGGAGAGAAGCAACTCTTATTACATCATTTATCCAGCTGATCTGACAAGTGGGGCTTCTCAGCTAACATAGCTTTTTTTCTCCTGTTCTGTGTATCATTTTGTCTTTTCTTCTTTATTCAAGATTGTTATGAAATTGTCCAGACCCACCTCCACAGCACAAGGAGGCATCACAATCTCCAGGAATCCGCACTTTTTTCCATCCTCCCCAGAGAGGAGGATGGAAATCCTCCTTTAAAATCCTATCCATATGGTAAGTGGGACAAGGTTGTGAGGAGTGGGGCACCACAA
The DNA here is from genome assembly GCA_013400635.1 of Hypocryptadius cinnamomeus. NCBI lineage: Eukaryota > Metazoa > Chordata > Aves > Passeriformes > Zosteropidae > Hypocryptadius > Hypocryptadius cinnamomeus. The sequence continues at coordinate 97,131 of VYZP01025059.1, forward strand.
GTGGGTGTTGTTTGGAATCACCCTCCATAATCAAGGTGGGTAGATAGATTCCTCTACTGCCTGCAGCACAAAGCTGGACCACAATTAGGACTGTATGATAGATGGAAATGAACTTATGGCCATAAATCTCTTGGTGTACCTCTTAATTAGTAGAAAACTAATTGGGGCAAAAAACCCACAAACCGCAGAGGTATTTATTGAGACTAAACTTACCAGACATTAAGAACTATTGATGAAATTTGTAAAACACGATCACAATTTCTTGGTTTTATGTTTTCTTGGACCATCACAAATAGCATAGCAGTGATATGCACAGGTTATTCTGAAAGAAACCTGTTCAAGTCGCTGCTACTTAGTCATAACTACTTCAAAACACTTTGATACATCTCTAAGGGTTCCCTAAGAATATAAAAAACCACCTTGTTCCCTGCTATAATGCCATTCTCTGCTCTTGGAAAACACCCAGCACAGAGGGCACTCAGAAGATTTCAGCAACCCCAAAACACAACTTAAATGATGAGTCAAAAAAAAGAGGTTGAAAAATCCTTTTAGTCATCTGAACACCTCAGGTGAAACAAGTCCACAAAGAAATGAAAAACAGAACTGGGGAAACATGCAATCCTAACTCTCCTATGAGTAGCAAACCCGAATTTACTGGAGGTTAATATGAGTATCTATTTTTTCTAAGCTAAAACAAACCCAAAAACTTATTTACAACTCCCAGGTTCCTATCTAAGTCAACAGTGCAAAGACAGATGTAAATGAGAACTCATTTCTCTATATTTTCCCATATGCTAAGCACACATAGACAATCCAAGTGTCAACACATCAAGACAGAGATAATTCTGACCCTTGAAAACATTCTCTACTGAAAAGGATTAATTGGCTTTAAAACAATTTAATTTGGCTTTGAAGATGCAACTGTTATTAGCAACCACCAGATGGCAGGAGCAAAGGCTGCTTACAGTCTTCAACAAAAGAAAGCTGTCTTAAATAAGGCACGCATTAGAAGAGAACAATTTTTTATGTCTACTTTTTCTTCTCTTTCAACTGGTTATTTTCTTTTCCTTTCCAAGACGTATTATTTTATTGCAATCAAGCTAATACATTAAAAAAAAGAAAAACATCTCTTGAGAACACGTCTCAATTTTATCTCATGCCATCTCCATCTCATAGCTCAAGGGTTCTGTTACAGATATTGCAAGAACAACAGTTTCTTTCCAGGTTTGCACAGTCATAACTCACAGTCAGCCACCAAATGTATTCCCTTTGATGTCCTATGCTTCAAACCAGGAAGCTGACACATAGCTACACTGTGTAGCTCAATTTACCCTCGGGATTTGAACTTCTGCTATCTGGGATATGAAAATAAGTAGACTACAGAAGATGCACCATGATGTGCTGATTGTTGCAATAATGCAGCATCTACAAGGTGGAGGAAAGCAAAACCCCTCCCCTGAAAGTATGAACCTCCCCACTCTGCCCAACACTCCCCCACTAAAGCAACCCAAAAACCACCTTAATAAACTCAAGCAAAAGTAGTTTGGAAGGAAAAACATTTTAGTCCTGAGCATATTTGATTCTTAAAATACGTATCCTGTATCAGAGAAAGAACAGTTTAAAAATGCAATCCAGCAGCACATACTTTAAAAGACTTAAGAATAGACTCTCTAAACAACTTCCAGAGTTACTAAATTATGGAGACAAGGTCATCACTTTATGTTGTGTCATAAAACAAAAAATACAGCTAGTTTCATGAACAATGCTGGAAGCTCTACCATACAGACACATCCACATCAGAAATACCACCCTTGCTGTATTTCTTTGATAGAGCTGTCTCTCCATTATGCTGATTTCTCGATCAAAGAGAAAGCTTTACTCCTGTATTTGTCTTCCGCAAAGGAAACATAAAATCACTCCTACAGTGAACACATCCATCGGGAATGAGATTCTTTTTCCTCAACCCCAGCAGCACACAGTCCCAGAAAAGAACAGGTGAAGCTCGCTCCTACTTCAAACCAGTGTGAGATGCAGTTGTGTGGTTAATTCTGCCTCTGTACATTAGCAAACATGCCACTTGCAAAATATGAAAGGCTTTCTTCCCTGCCCCATTTTTAAATGACACCTGCAAATCACTAATCCAGTTGCCATTTATTTCCATATGTCAAATTACAATCTTAACTTGTGCAAAGCAACATAATAGTAATGATTAAGCCAATTACATCACAACACAGCTTAAAACGACACACAATGGAAGGATTAAAGCTCACTACCAAATAAGAGAGTCCTGTTCTTGGTGGAGCTCCCCCACTGTGGGAACAGAAGTGTCACTTTTCCTGTTGCACAAACTTCAGCCTTCTGACATGTAGCTGCTGGACTGCCATTAACAAACTTATTTATATTAATGCAGCACTAAGCTGGGATCACTGCACCTCGGCATTAGCTGCGGAGGGCGGGCTCTGTGGCCAGCGCTGCCAACACGGCTGGTGGCACTCCACAGGTCCACAGACAGGTTGGGACACGTGCACGAGGTGATCTCACCAGGCTTAACTGAATGAAGCCTCCCCTTACCTACGTTATTTGGGTCAGGCGGATGCTGACAGTAAAAGCTTTAGGGAAAGGGAGGGAGAGTAAACCGAGCACAGATATTTAAAAAGTCAGCATCCTGTTCTCTAGATAGGGCCAGACACCATTTGCAGCCTGTATGAAGCGTGTGCTACTGCATTTGACACCATAATTCCAACTGATGCCAATATGCAGCTCCTACAACAATAAAATGTGGGTTAAATCTTTACATAATAACCAACCTTTCAGACTAAGATTTTAAATTCTACCTCAGGGATAAAAAGGTTCTAATGGAAATTGAGCATCTGAATCTCTTAGGCGGATTTAAAAAACTCCCACACTCCTATTTTTATTTGTTCATTGCCTTGGTCTTTAAATGAGCATCATTCAAAATGGTTAAACATTTTACCTTTTACTTCTGCCCTAGGCACCTTATATTTTTTTTCCTCTTTCTTTTTCACATCTTTGTATTCCTCCTATTTTCTCTACCATCTGCAAACACTGGTCCCATCTGCTAAAATGTAACTTCCTACTCAGCTAAAACAAACACAAAATAAATTGGTACTGTTAGTATTTTACACATCATCATCAGGCTTTAGTAAGATTAATAGGACTCAAACAGTTTCCAACTTGGAAATACATTCCTGTGTGTTGACTGCAGACTTGGGCAGATATCACTCCATCTACTCCATCTACAAAGTAAGAGCGAACTCTTACTCTACGTTACTTTCTTGGCAACTATGGTTTTGAAGGAACTTATGATATATCTAAGTTTATCCTCATCAGAATTTGAACAAACCAGGCATAGCTGTTAAGCCTGTCTCAGATCACCTATCAGCTGTTCATGATTTGCTACATGGTCATTCCCCCTACATCTCTCCATGCATAACCACACACATAACACAATCCTTCTAAATATTGAAACAAAAGAATCAGTCAAAAGCTGGAAGGTTTTTTTTCTTTAAAAACAAACATGCATTCAAGCACACACACTAATAAATGTGTAAATTAAACTGAACACCATGTGTATCATCTTTGAAAGAGCTGTTACAGCACACCAACAGCTTCCTCCTTCTGTAGAATTAGTTGCACAGAAAGCTGAATGGGTTTACTTCCTTCTATTCAACCAAAAGAAACTTTGGACAGCAATGCAGTCAAATCTGTACATATTTATACTTATCAAACAACTTTTTTTTAAAACTGATTGAAAATGTGCTTAGATTTTTATGGCCTTTTAAACAGTACTAGTCTCACATATGCACAAAATGAAAACAAGGAGTTCATATTAAATGCAATTTTTACTCTAATAAATGCCTTATGTCCTACAGTTGTTTGAGGAAGACTGTTTACTTATTAATAAGTTGAGGAGGAGGAAACATTTTCAAGGACTGCTATTAATGGTTCGCAATTTGCACCTGTTCCATGCTTAAGGAGTAAAGAGAGGATTTGGTACTCCAAGCTGCCTTTTCTCTGGGTATTTTGAGAGTTTGACACAATTTCTTTTGTTTTCATTTTATTTTCTAAAATAAGAATTATTTTGTCTAAATCAATATGCATAACTTGTATCAAAAGCATCCGGTAGCTGACTTCTACAAACACTTACGAGGATGATGATCATCATCCAAGACTCAGCCATTCAAGGGGCCAGATCTACATCAGCCAGATCTTCACTTTGCCAATGATAACTACAGCAAAGCTGAACAATGTTCTGATGTCTCATTCAGAACCTTTTCCTGGGAAACCGTCCCATTTGCTGCCAGTATGCATATTTACCATGAGACTGAGATCACGGAGAATTTAAGAATAACAAATGACATTGTACATTCTTTTAGCAGTCTACAAATATCCTTTTTTAAAAGACACTATTTTTGTAGGTATCTACAGGCAACACAGCCTGTCAACAGCCTAAAACTAAGTGGCATCTAAGGATAGGTGGAATAGATGCAGTCAAAAGAAGAGTCATCCCCTGCAGCAAACTGTGCTTCTGCTCCTGCATACAGAGGGGCCCTACAATGTTTCAAGCTGAGACATATTCTACACCCAAACCCAAAAAAAGATAGCTCCCCTCAACAGTCTACAATAGCCCTGGAGGAAAATTCAGGCTAAAAGCAGGTACCAAGGAAACCATTGCATGGTTCTAATTTTTAACCTTACATCCTTCTCAACTATTAGGTGGTCAACTGTGTTATCAAATCAACTTACTTCCTAATTTATAAAATTAACTATTTTTCATTTAAAAAATTTTGCTTATACGCATTCTCTGTTGGCACACAAACTCATCTATTAATGTAACAGAGACAGTGGCATTTATTTGTCATTGAGACAGACAGTAAGGAAAGCATCTCAAGGGAGAGAAGGGAAGGAAGTGCTTTTGCAGCATCTCTAAATAGACAGCAAAAATAAATTATGGGATTAACAAGTTTTGGATCATACGTTTAGCTTTCTTTGTGATTGATAAAAAGTACATGGCATTCCTAGACATAGATAATTCACTATATAACATAAAGCTACTATTATAAGAGAGTTTAAAAGGTTCTGAAGACGAATCTTAGGAAAAAAGATGCTGGGGACTCTGGACATTGACAGTCAGAGCTGGCAACAAACTGATTCAGTTCTGTAAAACAGAAGCTTAGCAACAGAAAACTCTTAAAAGTTTTTGTAATAAAAAGGAGTTTCAAACAATGTCCATCAGGATGACAAGACATAAAAACACCTTATAAATCTAGCCATGAAAAAAATTCAGAAGCCTCCTCCACAATGCTTTTTTTTTAGCCCTGAGAGTGACTGGTGAAAATAATCATCAGTAATATTTCTTTTTACCCACCTAGTCTGAAGGATTATGGAGATGAGCTCAAAAGAGCTGACCCTCCAGGTTTATTAAATATTCAATGAATATTCTGTATGCTTGCTGAGTATTAAATAAAAATCAGAAAATACTTTAGACTACCATACATTATATACTTCAAATAATACCAGAGTAGCTCTGTTTGTTTTCTAATAATTTATTGAAATCACTTTATCGCATATCAACATAAAAATGTACAATATAGACACAATGTAAATTCTGGCATCATGAATATTTACGTACTTTTAAAGCTTTTTTTCCCCTGCTGGTTAATTTTGCTTATTGTATTCCAAATAAACCTGGAGAAGTTATTTAATATTTTCTTGCTTTTCCTTTTTACCTTAATAGTAACAGCACTGCTATTTTTCCACCTGCAGTAGCATCACAGCATATGGGCCTTCAGCAGCAGGAAACTCTTTACTGTCATGATTTAGCCTACTGTTCCTACAATCTCCATTTTCCCTTCCCCATCCACTCTTCCTGGCTAAATGGTTATAGTCTACACACAGTCTGCTGTGATTAAAATCACCTGCTATTAGTGCTCAGTTAAAACAGTGGTCATCACCACAATGCTCACTGGCCAAAGAAACTTGAGCACTAGGTAGGACACAGCCCATCCATGTAGCTGGGCAGGTCTGAAGTCGTCTCTCCAACACACACTATTGCCCGCCACACGCAGATCTACAATTGAACACAGGGTGATGCAGCTGTTCAATGCACTACTTTCTACTTGAGATGCTCTATGAAAAAGGGCCTGAACAAAGTGGCTTACTCAGCAGACTGCCAAGCAGACAACAAGTACAATTTCTGAGTTGAAAATCTATGGAACAAGAACAAATTCAGCGTTTGGGCAAGTCCAATCTTAAAAACTACTGCTAAGCTGACCTTACATGGGTCCACGTGGGTTTCTGCACGTAAAACTTGCTCACAGGTTTTATACCAAGAAAAGGATTAAGACAGCTTGTGTGCCATTCTCAGAGTATCACACACAAGGGGAAGTTTCTGAATTGATGAATGCAAGTCACAGGACCCTCAATTCTCAGGTTGAGAATTGCCATTTTCTGTGGCATCACATCCAACAATTCATAATGTTGGGACCTATATAACAAAACTGCACCAAACTACACACCTTGTGTCCAAATGTAGAATCCTCGGAGGCCAAGACTTCAACCTGAAATTATAAGGAGAAAGATAATTTCAAATTTAGCCACCACTAAGAACCTCTCTCTCCTGAGCACAGCACCACAGTCCAGGCAAAGAAGTGATCTGTAAATGAAGGTGCCAGTCTGGATCAACCTTAAGAAACCTGCACATGATAGGATGTGCAAAACTAACAGCTGACAATAGAAATCCTCAAGTGAGGAAACTCGGAGAGCATCCCTCACGACACAAATAAGGCTTCTCCACCTGAATGACATAAAGATTACCTGCCAGTGTCCCAGAATTTACTGTACTACAGCTGGAACATTTTTCTCCACACAGAATTTTGACTATACCAAAAAGCTGCCTGAGCACAACCAGGACTTACCAGACTGTCATGGTAAGTCCCTGCAGAAAAAAAAAGCTGTAAACCCCTGACCTCTTTCCCTCCTGTTACCTTCTAAGCAGTCTGGGTACTTCTGCACCAGGACCAAGTGGAACAGCAACAAGGGAAAACTCTGCAGCCAAGCTCTTGGTGCAGGCTCCTGTCCTGTCTTGCACTAGAGAACTGTCTGGAAACTAGAATTCGGGGAACACAAGCTCCCCAGGCAAAGGCTGAGATGAACTGTCTGAGAGATACAGTGAGTGTTTGAAAGTCTGAGAAAAACAGGCTGTCAGATCATCCAGTGGTGCTCCAGATCAAAGCCCTTGCTTTAGCCATACACTGGTTGCCACGCTGGTGGCAAAGCCCTTGCTGGTTGCCACACAATGCACAGCTCTAGAGTTGATACACACTACACTACGACAACAGGAACAGACTTAGGAAAGCAGGCACACTGATTTTTCATTAGACTCCTTAAAAATACTTCACACTTCGGCACCTTTCACCTGAGAATCTTGGTCTTTTATGAATTCTAATTAATTAAGCTTCCCAATACACCAGTGAAGTCAGAAATGTCATCATCCCAATACAGAGAGAGAAGAGTGAGGCAGAAAGAGATTGAATAATTTTTTAGTAGTTATGTGCCAAGGCAGGGACACACTCATGGAAAGAATCCCAGATCTCTCCTCTCAGGCTCACAGTTTAACAACTAGGAAATTCTCTGTTTCTCTGATTTACATCGTATTTAGAGTGCCTACTGCTGCATTATAATTTATACAACTAGTACAACTAATGTATCTAATCTCCAGTTTAACTTAAGAAGAGTGAAGGATTTAAAGCAAATCAAAAGGGAAAATATGAACGTGAAGTTTCACCCTGAAGCATGTTATAATGCCAGAGTTATAAACCCCTGAACAAGGGGGTTTATAATGGAAAGGCTGATAAACTAACAATGATGGCAACACTTAAATATATTTATGTCACGATCTAGCAACATATGGTATTTCTTCATTTCTAAATTAAAGAAGGAAGGAGAAAAAAAAAAGTGGGAGGGAGATAAAGCATTCATAGGAACTAGGATTAAATGAAGAAAATGAACCTGGAGTTACCCAATTATGACCTGTCCAGCTAATCAGGAATGACAGTAAGAGGCTACAAAATAGCATCTCATTCAATAGGACGTAGGGAAAAAAATCCAAGTAAATAAAATCAATCTAAAATGATATGATACATATTAGCTCCTTATATTAAGCTTCTAATCCTTTAGGCACTTTATAAATATTAAACAATCAGTCCTGGTGAGACTGATAAATATCCATAATATATTTTACAGATGAAGAAACAGACAGAGGGTTAAGTGACTTGCCCAGGGCCAAAAAGAATAATCAGCCATTGGATTGGAAATAACTGTATGACTGCTTGTCACAATACAGTGCCCTACTCAGACGCTCAGGTGGCTTCTGAAAAAAGTAATTCCACTATCAGAAGCATCTCGGTCAGGGTTAATGTGGTACACATCTGAAGTGTGAATGCTCATTTTCACTAGGCTTACTGTTTTGGTACAGCATCCGGTTATCACCACTAGACAGACCCCAAAAACTTTTTCAAACTTACTCAGTCTTCTCCATCCGGTATTATGTAGTTGTATATCCCAGATGCTATCTCCAGTCCCATTAATTGTAGAACCATAAAGGTTGGAAAAGAACTCCAAGATCATCCAGTCCAACCTTTGTCAATCAGACCATAGCACCAAGTGCCATGTCTAGTTGTTTCTTGAAGACTTCCGGGAATAGTGATTCCACCAGCACCCTGAGCAGCCCATTCCAATACCTGACCACCGTTTCAGTGAAGAAATTCTTCATGATGTCCAACTAGAACTTCCTCTGGCAGAGCTTGAGGCTATATCCTTCTGTCCTGTCACTTGTTGCCTGGGAGAAGAGGCTGACCCCCACCCGGCTACAACCTCAGTCGTTCTACATTTCAGGTAGTTGCAGAGAATGGATGCTTATTACTGTGCTCATCTCTATTATGGAGATTCATTAGGGAGAAAATGGAGCCTTCTCTGTGCCACAGGATCCTTCTCTGACTTCCTCCTTGAATCCACCAGAGATGCTGATGCGTTGCCAGCCCCAGTACATTGTGTCTCCCTTTCCCTGCTGTCCCTTCCTCCTCCCTCTCTTTCCCAAGGGTCCCAGCTGGGTGGACAGCCCCTGTCCAGGGCTGCATGTCCCCTGTCCCCTGCCCCGCAGAAGCATGGCATGGATGGGATGGCATGGAAACCCTGCACCAATCCAGCACAGATCAGGCGCAGTTTCAGTTTGGGCTCTGCACTGCACTTCATCTGCAGAGAGGCCACCTCACATGCCAGGACCCCCACTGCAGAGCACAGGCATATTGTCAGCACCTGAGCTCTGCTGAGGAAGCTCCTGCTCAGGGCCAAGAGAATGCTCACAACTGCCACAGCTTCAAAACACATTAATTAACACAGCACAACGACCAACACATGTGCAAAACTCAATTGTAGTTTCACCAAGAAACTGAGAGGAAGAACAAGCTGTGCCATCAAAGAGTAAAACAGACATTTAAGCTAGTCTAACATACTCTTAGTCTCTTTCACAGATAGAAATATTTTCTTTTATGCTTAGAAACATAAGGCTCATGGAGACAGTAAAATGGCTTGGAGTGAAGATAGATAACAATTCTAATTAAGAATGTTATTGAACAGGTCTGATAAAGCTGCTTCTACTTTTCCAAGAATGATCACCCCACTTCTGTGAGATATAATTGAACTCACCTTGCAGATGATACAATGAAACATTCTCTGTATTCTTTGTTACACTGTGTTTAACAGCGCACTAGTGCCTTAGTCCTTTCATTTGGATTTTCACCTCCTTGTATAAAGGACAGTTAAGCTAAGTAAGAGACAAATAACTGCTGACACCTTAAGATACGCAACATAAGGGACTAAAACAAGATGTGGGACTACATGAGGTTTTCCTCATGCTGAACTTCCAAAAAACCCCACAAAAACAAAACCAAAACAAAACCAAAATGAAACAAAACAAAAAAGAAACCAAACTCAAAACAACCAAAACAAAACAAAACAAACCCACAAAAAACCAAAATGCATTACAACCTAGGCTGAGTGGACTCCCCTCTAGTGGGAATGCTCATGTACTTCAATCAGTACCCACATCACCCCAGCAAAAGAGAACATTACCTTAAGAATCAGGCAAGCACCATCTTTCTCTTAACTGCCTTCAGAATATATCCCTTCCATTCCAATACATAAAAAAAATAAACAAGACATTCATTATTGCTTTAAGATAATCTGATGTTAATTAAGAACTTCCCATTATATACCTGTTTGTGGCAGCTAAACATTTTTTATTTTAGTTGACTGTTCTGAGTGTGTACACATGTAAATATCTTGGGTAGGTGGAGTGTTTCTCTTTTACAGTGAAAATTCATTGCATCACTAAAAAATGCAGACTTGATTCTTAAATGAAGCACTGTTGATTTAATGTACATATTTATATCTGTATCAGATACAGCAGCTTTCCCCTAGGCACTGCCCTGAATCTTTGCTCGAGTCCACACTTCCCGCTCCTTCAAAATACAGTGCTACAGTTGAATGCTGTTTGCCCTGTATTTAATTTCTGTGTAAAAGTAATTTTTGGTCACTCTTCTTTGGCAGGTTTTTTCCCAGATTATCTAGAGAACAAAACAGCCTTTTTGCTTCTAATTGCATAGTATCCTGCAATTCTGCGCTAGAAGGCTATTGCAAGTGGTAAGGGGTAAATGAAGGGGTAGTATTCTAGGGAGTGTGCGTATTAACCATACACTCTGGATCAATTACATGAGACACAATTAGTGGTTTAAGCAGGAGTATCCAACAGCTGAAGCATGCCTGTCCTGCCCAGGCAGCTGACCCTTCCTACAGCCTGCTCCCCGCTGCTGCCCTCAGTCCAAGAGCAGCCTTCTGGGGCTGCCCAAGACGGGGTCCAGAAACTCCCCAGTGCCTGACTGGGTGAAGGTGAACTTCCCACCTCCCTGCACAACTTACACGGACTCCGAAAATGGACAGCTATGGCCCAGACCACTACTGCTTATGTAGTATTCTATGATTAAACGGTCAAATAGAACAGCATTTAGTATTTTTTTATAAGATGAAAGTATTCATAAATGTCATGTCAGCCAGAAGGACCTAATGAGTAACGTGTGGAGTACCCTGAAACAAAATGGGGGGTAGCCTTGAGTCTCTTTTTGTCAGAAGTAATGAAACTTTGTCAGTAGTTCTACTTCGCTTCTCAATAAATGACTCATACAGACCCAGTTCAACAAAGAATATTGCATCGTGACCAAGAGACTTCCAGTAAATTACACACAGTCATTTTTGCCTCCCTGTCAAAGAGAAAAGGAGTTGAAACATAGAAAGAACTCTTGAGGCGCAATGCTGAACACGGCCTTTTTGGAACAAAGTTCTACTACCTAGTGATCAGATGACACGAGGAATTATTATAATTTGTTCTTCTTCAAAGCCATGTTCAGCATTGGTTCAATCCTCATCTCAGCCCAAATCCTTCTTGGCTCATCAAGACATTGTTTGAGATAGGATTAGGTGAAACTAAGCAAGAGTCATGAGAAGTGGAAACCATTAAGAGGAGGAATTACAGCCACACTTAATGCCCAGACTGTTATCCAAACAATAGAATATGAAATACCAAGTACACAAGGACAAAATAACTAACTCACAAAAGACGGGGGTTAAAAAAGCCCTCTCCATCTTTTTTGGGGGGAATCTGAAAATAAGCACTAATAATAATTTCTGATGCATGCTGATTCCCATGTAATACCCTGTTAACATTCATGCTGAGAAGGATCATCGATCTACATTTAACTACCCAGGCAAAAACTTCCAATGCAGCACACACTTAATGCTGCTCTGAGACTTGGGCTGGAGCTCCTCGGAGTTCACCCAATGGAGCCACTATTTGCAGCTGGCAGGTGAGGGGGCTACAGCTACTCTGGCAAGGGATGCAGTAGACTGGAGCAGCTCTGATCAAGACAAAATATTTTATATGGGCACTTACAGTTTCTGTGGTTCACACATGAGAATTTGCCCAGCTGGCTGCAAATTTTATAGGCTTTCTATTGTCATTTGTTTGACATTATTATTCTAGGAAAATTATAGCACAGGGCTTCTCTGATACCTAGAGGGTTTTTGCCAACTGCCTGCTTACTAAAAAGGCATGCCTCTGGCTCTTCTAAAATATGCTCAAAACAAAACAAATGTGTAAGTTAATACTTTCATTTTGCAATACTTTTGTTTTCCCTGTTCAGTAATGATCAATCAGTTTAGAAAGAACTCTTTTCCGTGTGATAACAAAAACTAAAAGGAATGAGAAAAGACAGGTGCATCCTCTTGAATTACTACAGCCAAATCACCTTCTTGCTGTTGGGGTGCACTTGCTCAATCGTGCCAAGAAAAAACGCATCAGAGTGTCCAATTCAAACTGCGTGGTCTTGTACCTGTTTTGCCCTCTGACTTATGCAGGAGTTGGTGGTGACTTTTTCCACTCGTGGGGAGGGAGAGGCTCTGTAGCTCCAACAACTCAGTGGGTCTCATTAGCCCAGGTGCCAAGCAATGCAAATGTAATTCCAATCACTATTTTCACATACCAATCTTGCTCAGCTGCCTACAGGAAATAGCCTGGATAGCATGGAACACGGAGGATGCTGTAGTGCTTGGTGCAGATACACCCTCATAATCCTTTCCTAGCATAGATTTTCAGCTTTTAAGGTTCTCCCATCAGCCCACCCACCCACACACCACCAGTTCTGAACACATCTCTTAAATGAAGGTGATAGGAAGTTAATCCAGTTTTCATTTTTCAAAGTCCTTAGTTTATTTTAAAGATGAATATGGCTACAGTTGTTAATATCTTTATGAAATCCAGTTTAACTAGCTTTAACATCTCCTCCCTCTGCCATCCTTTTCAAGCAATTAGGATTCAGTAATTGTGGCATATAATTGTCCTTCTCATTGGAGCAGGGACAAACCTACATGATCCACACTAGTTTCTGGCAGTTTTCAAGGATTTACTGAGGGTGTACACAGCTTTAAATGCACACTGAACTACGATAACAAACTCCGGTAACTGCAACAACCCTTCCTTCCCTTTTTCCTCTGCTACCTGCCACCAGTTTTATTCATTTTTAATTGCAATCATGCATGTACTTCAGGCTAGGTTTCAGATCTGTAGCAAGTGAGTATTGGGCATGCTCCCTGGGCAATCCTTGAATAAATACACCAAAGACACACCTTTGTTATGACCCTGAATCTATGCCTGAAATAAAGGTGTGATAGTCACATAGTATAAATCTCATGAACTAAGGATAGATTAGCTGAAATTTCCTCACTTTCTATACAAAGGCTGTTGAGGCTACTTACTCAGGCCTTTCAGTTAGGTAAATGCTATCGCCTCACAGTTTGACCTATGTAAAAACTGGAAACCATGTGACCCAGTTCACGGTAATTATTCATTAAATCTGGCATCCCCCTTTTCTTAGGCTTTCTCTTTCATTTATTGCTTCCTCTTTGTAGTATCAGTCATTTATCTCTTAGCTCACTGGCTCTAGCAATAATAAAGATCAACGTTCTAATTTTTGAAGCCACAACTTTTAGGTTGAAAAATACAAAATAAGTAACAAAATGATCCCTCTTTAAATGATAGAGTAACTTTGTGTGCTACTTTGTGTTAAAGAGGTTTGAAAAGATGTTTCAAGGAACTATTTTGCAGTTCAAATTGCTTATTAATTCTCCTCATTCTCCTTATTAGCACGTACCGACAACACAGTGGCTCAAGGACGCAGCTCACTAAAGCAGCTCTGTTCTTGGTCAGCCATTGTTTGAGATAAAACACAAAGATGCATCATATTCTTAAAACCTGGTTAGTGGAACAGACCTGTCCTGCTCATATTTTTGAAGTTTTTCTTAAATGTCAGTGCTTTTGGGGAAGCTGATTTACAACAATTTTAAAAAAAATCATTCACATCTTCAGCATTGAGTCCAACATACGTTGCTGGATTTGCTATTGACCAACCTGCTGGTTTAGTCTCTCTTTGCAAATATTTTGCAAAATCCTGAGAACAAGGTCAAGAGAAGAAAACATTAGTTAACTAAAAGTAATAACAATCAGTCTTGTGAGATATAATACTTACAACAGAATTAGACATATCAGGAGCACCCCAGGAGAAAAAAAAGGTGTGCTATGGGGCAATTTCTGTAAAGTCAAGAAGACAGAAAAGTACAAAAATATTTAGGTTTGCACCAGGAAACAAACACTACAATTCCCAGAGAAACAGACATTTGAGACTGTGTAGATCTCTCAGTGCACCCTCACTGAAGGGGAATCTGTGAGATCTATCTGTGGGCACCTTCCTATCCCTTACAACTCTGTCACACCTTACTGCTCCATAGGTCCCTTATCAATAGTGGATCATCAGTAAATCCATGGCAGTAACACGCTCATCCGCTCTTGCCATTAGGAGATGAAACAGGCAAGATATATATAAATGTGCACATACCCATGCATCTTTTCCCTCTGCAAGCATAAATTCAAATTCTTTTATATTTTCCTGTCATACTGTTTTTCATATATATATGCAAAAGATGTGTAACATGCAATTAGTTCTTTCACACCAGAACACTGCATGAAACAGAGTAACTGCACTAAAAATGCTTTTGATATTTATTTGTTTGACAATGTAGAGATCAAAATGACTGTTGTACATAACCCAAAATCTCAGAGCAGTTGCTGCTTAATTTCCCTTAAGAAAGGAGTGGTAGGTATCATAAAAACAAAATTCCAACCTCATGCATTCTAATATGTGGGAAATCCTGAAAAACTGTCATTATACCATGTGACATAAGCAGTAACAATTACTGCCACCAGTAAGTCTTTTATTTAGGTATTGTGACTGCATCTTTTCTAATCTGTTTGTATTTTTCGCTCTCTTGTTCCAACACTGTGATTTCATTTTGATTTCCTGCTTTCAAAACTGAGCAACATAAAACCTTGGCTGTAAAGGGTCTCTACAGCTATTGCCTTTGGGGAGTACCATGCTGTGGGACTGCAGAGGAACCACTACGGAAAACCTCAAAGAAGGGTTAAATGTTGCTGCCCTCTACTAGCAGGGCTGGGGCTTCCCACTGCCACAGCTCGGCGACCCAAGGGCCCCTCTGAACAGCCCCAACAGCCTTATCCACACAAACCTGAGCTCCTCAGCCTAAATACAAGATGCCATCCACCAGCAACTAGGGGGTGGTAATGAACAGCTGCATTGCCATAATGCTTCTAAATATTCCAGAAACTTCCAGAAAAGCATGTTTTAAAGCCACCCTCACCAGTGGGAAGGGGGTTTGCTGCTTAAGGCTGCAGTTGCAGAGTATTCCTCTGTCCCCTTTACCTACATCTCTACATAATTACTGCACATAGCACTTGCAAAAGTGAAAACAAACACAGTTCCAGATAAAATGTGTGTCTTAACAATCTTGTCTAAAAGAAGTTAAACACTTTGCAGTGAAAACTGAAGATAAGTGACCAAGGACAAAATCTTTACAGAAACAAAGCTTCAACTCTACACCATTCTGTCAGCAGCTTTCTTATTTAATTGAGCCCGTATACAACCAACATCAAAGATACAAAGCTATTTTGTGCTGAAAATATTGGAAGCATGTTAGGAAGAGGTGGCAAACAGAAAGGATCTGTCAAAGGTAACAGATGTATCAAGGGCACCAAGCACTGTGAAGAAGGCGTTAATTATCTATGCCGAAAAAGAAAAGGTGTTTGAAAAACAGAAACTGTTTTCAAGAGATTCAACATATTCCTATTGTGCTCAGGAGAAAAAGCTTCCTGCACCTTAGAGAACATTATTTTGAGTATGTGGGTTAAAAAGAATTTTTAGGTGAGTTTAAACACAAGGTAGTGAGCACTCTGTTTCAGAAGAAGGATTTTAATTTCAAGACCTTTACTGTGTCTCACAACCAATTGCAATCATAAATTGCATTCTTTATTCCTACTTTTAATGGAGTGGGTAACTTACACAATCTAGTGAAATCCCAAAAATAACAGGAAAAGAAGAACACCTTTTTGAGCACCTCTTTGTAATTTAGCACCACTTCCCACAGTACTTTCAACTCCCACCCTACAAGAACTGTTGCATTTTTCTTCTCGCTTTATCTGAAAAAACTGGTGCTTTTTGAAAATACACCAGATCACACCATGGCAAAATTTATCACCGTAAGATCTACCCTACATACGTCTTATGTACTTCTATACTTGTTTTCTAGATTGTGTATGGTACTACTCGCTCACAACCTAATTCTGAGTCAGAAGAAACCGATTCTTTATTATACCTGTGCTTCCTCTCTCCACCTTCCCTTGTAGGACCGCTAAATTGGGACTTTCTAAAGCACGGTTTTGAGAAAAATGATCAGTTAACATAAAAATTACCCTTTTCATCTTCAACAGAAAAAAAAAAATCAGAACAGATCCAAAAGGAGACAAGCAACACTTAAAAGCAAGGAAAGCCTACGCTTTTATACAAAAAAGGCTGAAACATATTTTTCTGAAGATGATTAAAACATACTAAATGCATGTCTGATATTGCACACTCAGCTAAATTAATGTTGCCACAGGAGTGTGATATGATTAACAAGAGAACCATGGTGCTCCATGAAACTGTAAATTACATGGGGAAGGGATAAAGGCAACTGCCAGCAGAATGTAACACACTCTCAAAATTTGGCTCCTAATTTCCCAAGTAGATCAAAGGCTCTTCCTGACGTCCCCTTCTCCCATATATATCACGCCATATACAAAGAGTGGCTAATGCTGACAACATCTGGGCAACTCATGTGGGCATCATGTGGGTATTGTCAGATCCAGCGTACAGGTTTAGAAGGGATGCTTTGCACAACAAACTATCCACACACCCGCCAAATAACCGAGCAGCAGGAATTCATTGGGCAGTGTTCTATGTTTCCATCTTTAACTTGAAAACGTAAATCTGTGGAACAAGACTCAGCTGAACTACTTGATTTTTGCCAATGACATGAGCTTTTCTTTTTAATTATCTTAGGATGTGTCCCCTTCGCCTTCACACGTGGTACAAAGATTGATAAACACTCTGACTGGATTAACTGCTTTAAAAATTATTCAGATGTCACAGCTGGCAAGTTTTTGACCCTTCTGGTATCAAGATTTAAGAGTTGACTGGGAAAGAACAAGTGCTCCAGTCAGTGCCATAACTCCTCCACACTCCTCCAGCTCACAATAGCAATACAATTCCTCAGAACTGAATGAAAAACTGTCTCTCATATCTAGCCCAGCTTTACACTGAACATTTCAATGGGGTAGGCAAAAATACCAGCATTCCTAGGAATCGCTTCAGTCCTAAGTAGTGTGCATAATAATAAAAGCTTAGAACAACCAACAAAGTGTTTGCATTTTTTTTTCCATTTTACTTGAGTTCTCTAGACACTGTACTGAAGAAAAGTGAGCACAAGCCCTGAAAACATATCCTCCAAAAACACACGTTCCACAATTCACATGCACAAAGCCTAAATCTGCATACAGGAATCAAACCATTAGGTTTCTCAAATGCTTGAACTAGTTACACAGCTCAGGACTTTTGCTAACCCAGGCAAATGCACAACATATAATTTTGCTGACCACTTAAGCATTTAACTTTTTTGTTATAGCACAAACAAACAAATACAGTAATTTAAGTCCAAATTCTTCTCAAAGTTACTGCTAGCAAATAGTGGCTCACTTATAAAAGCCTGATTAATTGCAGAATCTTGGCTTCAGAATTCAATTACGTGTTAGAATATTAAAAATTCTAGAGTCTATAAACAATGACTATGAAACTGTTTATAGCATTTTTAACTATTTTATTTGCAATATGAACTGTAAATGCTCTCCCCCCTCCCCCATGTTTCTTCTCATTTGTTTGCTGCAGTTTCTTCATACAAACAGAACAAGAATGACATTGAGGGTAAGAGGAGAGGAGAAGGGATGTGGCAGGCTATTGACACGCCACCTCCTCACAAACTCTGATTCTTCACTCTGCTTTATGCCTTTTCTGTGAGTTTTATTCTGGGTCTGCAAGGGTGCTTCTGGATAATTACAGGATACAAGCTAGCATTTTTTTTCCCAGCCTGTCTCAGTTTCAAAGTAAACCTCCTCTTCGTTCTTTTATTGTTATTCAAAGACAAACAGCAAAACAAATCAATTGCTAACAGCCTTGTGCAGGTTTCCAAACTTAGCGTTTCTGTATAACAGTGTGCATATAAGGTAATATTCAATGTAGCAGTACATCTTCAGGCATGAAAACGTGGTATAAATCCTCAACTTCAATGACCACTTTTGTAAAGACTTCTTCTTTACACACATATATATTTATATATACAGAAACATATGCATATCTATGTATTTTACAAGTACCCCAGTAAAGATTCTCTTTACAACTTTTCCTGAAGAACTAAATCCCACCAGTCACCCTGTTTTCCAGTTAGGTTATCTGCACCAATTGTAACACTAAGCTGGCAATCCCAGAGACTACTTTTTATACTTGCTTTAAGCTCATTTTACTCAGAATGTAAAGAAAGACATGAACTACAATTTCGAAGGTGAAAGGCTAGAGTTTTAATTTCTGAACTGTGCGGTCCTGGCATGGCTTTTCAACACTTTCATGTTTTGTGGAGTCCATTTTATTTCTGTATTCATTTCTACTAAGGCTCCCCTTGTCCCTTGCAATAAAGAATGTATAACTGTATTTACAAGGAAGCTAGTCACGGACAGGTTTTGCTGCAGCTCATTTGTTTTGTCTCACTCTGAGTTTACAAACAGCTGTCCCATGCATCTCCGCAGGATACAATTTTAGTCTAGACAGGGGAAATCCAAGCTACTACTGCCCAAACAACATAAACACAGGAAGATTTTCAATCAATCACTTCATTAATAGAAACACGTCTAATAATATAAGGGGAGGGTGTTTTGGAAGAAAGCCCATTTCAGAGCCTGAAACAGCATAATTGTGTGGTATTGTTCTTGTGCTAGGCAGGGCTATGGAACGACACTCTCACAAACCAGATTTTGGTGCTGTGGTACATTTCAATAAAATAAGCCTTGTTTCTCCAACACAAGTGGCTTTCAAGACCACTAACAACTTTGAAATAAATGGTAAACAGACTAAGTAAGACTTGCACAGCGCTGGCATTCATCTCTGCTTTGATACAATCAGGTCAGTGCCCACACAACTATATTTCTAGCATGACCATTATTTCTGGTTTTCTTCAAGCTGTTTTACCAGGGAAACAGCATTAAACCCAGCAACTACTAATATACTAATACCTTTCTCCTGTTCTCATCTGTGCCTGCCTGTTGTCTGTCCTCAGTCACATAAATGTCTAGAAATAAGCTGCCTTGAATGCAGCTATTCCTATGTTGTTATGTTTCTTAGAGAAAACCACTGTAGTCTCCCTTGTTATGTTTGGAACATCCACACACTAACTTGTCAAAAAAAAAAAAATCAAATCAAAATGAAGACCATTGCAATGCTTTTCCCCCAAGAGGAGGAAGGGGAAGAAACTATCCTTTGGTCCATGTTTTATTTTTTATTCCTGAGTAATAGCTGTCCCTTCATCAAGAGGCTCAGTTTACTATCCTGATCTCAGATCAACTTTTACCAGTGGGTGTCAGTGTAACAGTGTAATGATATAATGGGGGGAGGACAGGGAGAAAATGCACGAAAAAATAATGCTTAAGTTTTATTTTTAGATGCTACATTTATATTAAAAGTAAAGAAAGAAAATGTTTCCTTTCAAAACCGATTTCACTGCAGATTTATTCTGCAAAGATCCTGCAACTACTTGTTCGTGCCAAGTAATTAATTTCAATTTTTGTTTTCCAAGCCTATGTATCTTCTGTGTGCGTACACACAAACATGGACATACAGTAAATGTTTGGTATATAAACCTTTTTTCAATGTTTTGACAAAGTGAGACTGTCTCTTTAATTCAAATTTCACAGTGAACAGTTAAGAGGCTCTGTGGACCCCAACTTATTAACCTGTGCCAATTTAACTAGTATTACTCAAGAGGTTTGAAAACCTAAAAATAGGTGTTAATCTGTGCAGACTGACAGCAACTAATCAGTACCCGCCCTGCCACAACTTCTGTCCCTCCTACTCCTTGAAGGGGGGCAAGTACAGCACACGGGGAGGCAAGAAAAGGACAGTCCCCATGGCGTGGTTTTAGTCTGTGTGTGTGTGTGTGTTTTGTTTGTTTGTTTCCGCTTGTCTTTTCTGAAAGGAAAAAAACCCACCAAGTGTTAATTTAGTAGAGCTCGGCTTGAAAACTTGTTTCCGTACTAGCATGGAATGGCTTCCTGAAATCAAAAACTGCGTGAACGTCTACCAAATCATTCTGCTGAAGTGATACAACCCTTTCCTTTTACATACCTTAAAAATAAATATGCTTTTAAAATCCAGTTGCCTTAGCTCCAAGTCTAGTTAGACATAATTTCAAATTTTAAACGTGCAACTTTGTATTTTCAAAAGCTGTTACATTAATTAATAACCTAGTTCGGAGTCTCTCTTCACCAAAGCACAAAGGTACGTGCCTGTGCCTACGCAGGTACGTCCTCTTCTTCCCTTGCTGGCTTCCCGACCATAAGCCTGGCACTCCTGTGCCGTGGAGACAACCCTGAGCTGTGTGCTCACATCCCCTTTATTAAACACAAGAAAAATTAAATGCTGCATGAAAAGCAGCCCAAGTTGTGGCTCGCAGCTGTAGCCCTGCCCCTGGAACCAGACCCTACTAAAGGGAGTTAAAATAAAGAGCCGGCCGGGACAGGCCGATAACTGAACTGTCAAATTAAAAATATGCACCGAACTAGGTTAGGTCGTTCCGTATATAACTCGTACTGCCCGGGATATGCCGGGCTCTGTTAAAAGGAAAGACCTATCCTTCCGAACGAGCCGCTGCGGGGCAGATTTGCGGGAAGTACCAAAATACCGCACAACAACTCTGTTGCAGCCATTGTTAGCAGAAGGAAGTAAACAACACTGGGCTAAGGCGCTTGTGCGTGGCTGGAACGGGGAGAGAACAGAGGAGCCCCCGCCGGGCCGGGCCGGGCGGGCTCGCAAATGGCGGCGCCAATGGCGGCCCGCGTGCCCCTCCCCCGGACCTGTTTTTGTGCGCACTCGCCCCCCCTCGTCCCATCCCCCGGCCCCTCGCAGCCATCAGCCGCTCGTCCCAATTACGCTGAACGAGTCGCAACTCATCCAGGCTGAAAGTTATATATTAAAAAGAGAGCGGGCGAAGCGTGGGGAAAGAGGTCGAGAGGGACGAGGGGGAGGGAAAGCGAAGAAGGGCAGCTGAGAGTTGCGGCCGGCGAAGGCACGGCAAGGGGCGCAGCCACTGGACATGCGACCTTTTATTTTAGGCTCTCTCTCGGATCAGCAGAAACTTCCCCCCATCTGTGTTTCTCCCGCTCTCAGGAAAAGATCAGTATCTTGGGAGCCCACCCCTTTCATACACGTCCTAAAAAAAAATAAAAACAGGGGCAAAAATATCCCCAAGGGCCAAGTACACCCCGGCCGCCCGAAGGCGCTCAGCCCCGTGTGCAGGGGCGGGGGCAGGGCCGGCCTGTGAGGAGCGGGTCCTCTCTCTGAGTTCCAAAGTTTCCCTATTTAGGTCGCCTCCAGCTTTCGCTGCTCTTTGAGCCACTCCGAGGAATTAAACACGGGCCACTAATAGGCGGGGGCCGCGGGAGGAGGGCGGCCTTGGGCAAGGAGCAGCCGCCTGCCATTCGCCTCGGCCCCGCGCTCTTGCCCTCACTCGCCATCCTCCTCCCTCCCCGTCGTGTGTGTGGGTTCACAAAGGCACATCTGTGCGTGTCGGAGGGCCGGCCTGACGTGTTCTCCGCTCGCAGCAGCTGCGGTTTCTGAGGAAACAAGGCTGATTTTCTAGTCAGGCTGGAAGAGCTTTTTCCCGCTCCCCCCCCCCCCCCCCCCCCCCCCCCCC
>VYZP01025059.1:119197-147133 GCA_013400635.1 Hypocryptadius cinnamomeus
CAGGAGAGCCGAGCCGAGCCCGCGCCGCAGCGGAGCCGCCGGGGGAGGGGCCGCGCGGGGCCTGCCGGGAATGTGCTGGGAATGGTTCGGCGTTCCCAGGGCGGCTCTCGGTGTCGCAATCCCGCTCTCTCCTTCTCTCTCCGCGCTCTTGGCTTGTTTTCTTTAAGGCTACAACCTTTGTAGTCGGCGGCTGTTGCGCGAGGGCTCGGGATCGTCAAGGGGCGCTTCGCACCGTTTGCCAAAAATCCCTTTTAATCCTGCCAACTTGGGGGAGGGTGAAAGGGAAAAAGCTCTGCTCAACTAAGTCCTCGCAGTGTCGGCGCTGCGGGGCGGGTTTTCACGCTCTCCGCTTCGACTTCCACGGCTCCTCGGCAAGGGAAGGGGTTAATCCGCACCACTCCAGCTCTTTAAACCGGCTGCAGATCTGCGGTGCGATAGCGTCCGAGCAGGGGCTCGTCCTTCCCTCTCCCTCACACTGCCCGAGCCCCCGCTCAAAAGCCCGGCCCTGGCAACCAACACAAACAGATAATTGCCGTGCCCATGAACGATGAGCTCCGGCGTGACACTCAGCCCGGCCCAGCAGCGGGGGAGGAGAGGAGCGCAGGGATGGGGGGCAGCCAGCGAGGGGCCCGCGATGGGAGGCAGCGACCGCCGCCCCCCCGACCGGCCCTGGACACACAGGGTCACCTCACAGAAATTTCGTGAGGTTTTCCTGTGCTACCTGCGCGTCGTGATAAGACACGCAAAATAATTAAAGGCTGTAGAGCAAACGCGGAGCCAACGAGGACATGCCAGAGAAAGATCAAATGTTCCGAGTTAAAAAGGAGCGCAGCCCTTCAGCTTCCCCGTTCTAGCCGCCCACAATAGCCCCCCCTCATAACTAGAAATTAAAGGCTGGGAGGGAGGACAGAGGGTGGGAACTACTGGTGTTCTTACAAGGACGGGAAGAAGAAAGAGGAGACCAGAATGAAATGCACATGGAAAGACTTTTGACGAGTTCGGTAAATAAAGTCGTAATTGACTGTAATAGGAAAAGGTGGAAGACAAACATTTGTGCTCTTTGTTCTGATATTAGAAATGTCAGGTGAAACTTTAATCCCTTGTAGCTGTTTATTTGTAAAATGTCCAAACATCTTCCTGTGCACACACCATAACAAATTAATTTCACTGATGTTTAGCGTTTGAGATCACCGTAGACAAGCAAGGAATTGATTCTGAGATATAAAAGCTAATGTTACAAATTTTTCAAACTTGATTGCCTGCTATTAGGTACCTATGTTCATATTTAGTCACTGAAATAATTGGCCTAATTTTCAGAAATGATAAGCACTCACATTTTCAATTAATTTCACATCTCTGAAAATTAGGCCATTACATATCTAAATTTGACCTAGGTTTGGAAATTCTGGTTGTATCTCTGAAACAGAAAAAACCCAGAGTGATTACAACTGAATTCTGGCATAATTACTTAGCATTAAATATGGAGACACTAGAAAAGGAAAATACATTCTCTGGGCAATGGTATCTAGTGCTACAGAAGCTATGTGACAATTGAATTAAAAATATTCATGCTCTATCTGAATCTGATACTTAGACTGGCTTCAGTTATTGCTGTGGAAGAAAAAATAAACAACTCATATCCCAACAGAAAATAAAGCACATTTACAAATTGTCTGGACTGACCCCAAACATTTGGCAATATTAATCACATTTAATGCACATTCTCTGCAAAGGAATTAAAGGAGGAAAAAATCACTTCTGCTTTAAAGAGGGGAAAAGGCAAACTGGATAAAGACCGCATGTGCAAATATTCCTCACTGCATCTAATTTAACTGCTATTTGTAACTGTACAAAGACTGTTTTTCCCACAATTTCAAGTGAACTTTTCTGCAAGTTTGAGCAAGGCACAGGGGTGGCTCTAAAGAGGAATATTACAAACAGAGGGAAAAGAGATTCTTGAGAAATGCCAAAAATAATCATGTTTCTTGCCTTCTGCCAGAATTGGAGTCAGTTTTACCAAGCGGAAGCACTCAAAAATCCTGCGTCTGGGCTCAAAAGAAGGAAAAAAGCTTTACAGAACATGAAACTTTTAGGAAACACAAATTGGATTAGTTTTATACATCTTCTAGGTTTTGAACCTGTAGAGTAGGTGCTTCGATCATTATTCTCACGTCCCTCCCCCACCATTTTATAAGAGCTAAAAAATGCCCCCCTACAAGCACTGGAATGTCGAGGCTGAAGGGTTTTGTTATTGTTGTTTCGTTTTCTCAAATTATCCAAAACCCAGAAATCCAGTCCCTGATCCATCCTCATGTCATCTTCCCCTCTGCCCTCCCATGAAAACCCTGAAGTAAATTTCCCAAGTGCAAACGCCCGGGGAGCCGGCGGCCAGGCTTCCCTGCGGCTGCTGCCTCTGCCTCACCCCCGCGCAGGGCAGCACCAACAATGGCTCCTTCTGCCGTGCTCGCCAGAAAAGGTGACCTGCTGTAATAGTGAGGGAGTATCTTCAGCTCGATCGAAATCCTCTATGCAGGGAAAAATCAGCTGCAGTGGCTTTCAGAGTCCTAGCTCTCCTTGTCAGCAGGCCTCCTCGGCATAGAGATTGCAGGAGGGAATGCGCGTCCCGGCCCTACTGCGGCCGGGGAAGGCGGCGAGCAAGGGTGACTTAAGCACTGCGTTTGGGATGGCCGGCATAAGGCAAAATTTGTAGCTGAGATCCTTGGAGGAACCTATGGCTTACCTCGCCATACGGAATTGTCTGAAACCCCCAAATTATCTCATCCTCATCGTATTACCTCATGGTAGTTAACTTGCTAGGAATGCCGCTCTTTGACGACAAGTGCTTTAAAGGCACAGTGCAGAATCTCAGCCACTGTACTTGCTTTCCCCTTAACAGCTTTGGCAGGCCCTGCAGCAATGTCGAGCTGTTGCTCTGCAGGCTTTCTAAGTCTGTCTCAACTAATGGTCAGTGCTGAGGGCCAGGGGAATGGGGGCCGGCACAGGGGTGTTTGAGGAACTGAAACACATGGCAGAAGATAAATCTAGTGAGCTTCTCTGATTAAGGGGAACCACAAATGAATGGCCACTGTCTGCAATTTATCAGTACTTTAATGTGGACAAGTACAAGCTCAGATGGAATGACCTGTAAGCAGCAGATGTAGCTTTAAATATGGTTGCAGAAGGTATTTTTTTCAGTCTTGTACTACTTTGTGGACAGTAACAGCAACTGGAAAATGATGCAACTATAACTCATATACAGAAAGCAAATGGTCTGTTTATATTTGGAAAAATCAAACATCTAATATGTAGACTATATTGGCTTACAACCTTTTCAAATGAAACCACAAATGCTTTGCATGTACAATATTCTAGAAGTGCCAACAAGACCATTCAGAGATACAAAGCCTAAAAAAACAAATGCCATCCATTTCAGTGCCTGTTAAACAAGAAAGCGACCCCAATTCCTTAAAAAAAGGTTTCAAAAACTCTAGAAAAAGCAAGAAAATTCCCTTGCTGGTAACTAAATCTCTATGTCCAAATCTTCCAAGATCCAATAGCAACATTCAATACACACAATCACAAAGCTCTGAAAAATGCTTTTAAAGTTCTAAGACAGCCTGTACTGCCTCATAGGAATTATTCACATCTCTTTCCATGCTGTGGAAGACTTGAAAGGGAAAGTAAGGTATATATGCATAAATATTTGACATACTGGTCCAAGCCTCTAAAAAGTATGAAAATAAGAACACGCGAAAGGAGCCAACCCAGACGAATGCCTGCATGATTAGATGAGTGCTGTCTCCCATTCCCTTCCTTTTACCACTAAATGAAATTGTCATTAGCAGAGTGTCAGTCCCAATATCATCAACTTAATAA
The DNA here is from genome assembly GCA_013400635.1 of Hypocryptadius cinnamomeus. Classification (NCBI taxonomy): domain Eukaryota; kingdom Metazoa; phylum Chordata; class Aves; order Passeriformes; family Zosteropidae; genus Hypocryptadius; species Hypocryptadius cinnamomeus. Next base: position 123,074 of record VYZP01025059.1, read on the forward strand.
AGCAAGATTGAAACAGGAGACTAAGCCAGTTAATGCAGTCCTCCAAATGCAAACCATATCAGAAGAATACTGTTTAAAAGGCATGGTGCTGCTTCTAGCAGAGAAACTAGTAACTAACAGACTGGACAACAATTCTTGAAGGAAAAAGAGCAAAGATACTCATTGTACTGTACAGAACACTGAAAAGCTATATCTGAGAAAGTTATGGGTAAAGATGAAGCATGATATAGAAAAGGGTTATTTATGATATAGTTTAAGTATCTAAAGACTCTTTAGTAATGAATGATCAGCATACAAGGAACAGATTGGTCAGGCAGTTGCAACCTTGGGCACTTTAAAAGATTAACATTGAGATGAATTGCTAATGCTCCTGTATATTTCTCTTTTCCTCCCCAGTTCAAACTGGTCTCATTACCACTGTTCACATGGGGAGTGGGAAACACCCCAAACCAGAAAGCATTTACATACTCATCAAACAAATGCACTGTATGAAAGGAAAATCCTTATCGAGACTACACAGACTCCCTAATAAGGTTTCTCTGAAAAGAAATCTATTATAGTAGACCTGGGCAAAAGTGAGAATTCATAGTCATTGAAGGAAGCCGAGTCTTCTTCAGGGACTGAAAAACTAGGATTGTTTTAATATTGTACAAAAGCCAAACACCCAAATCCATATGAGGAAAGCCAAAGAAGTTCCAGCCTAGTGATTCAACAACCTACTGAAGTTCTCATCTACCGTGCATGAAGAGACTTACAAACAGAGTGCTACATGCTCCACAGCACAATGGGACCAATTTCTGAAACAAGAAACCTGTAACAAAGCTAATTTATTCCATCAGATTGAAACAACCTTCATTAGGTTCCCCACAACCCTTCATAAACACAACTTCATTTGAAAATGTTCGAGCATAAGATTAATCAATAATTGTTTTTAACTGCGTTTTACAGTTTCAGGTAACTGTTCTTGTATAAATATTGTCTATTTATACATTCTCATTGTGAGTGAAACCATATGCAAGCACAGAAAGCCTATGAATTTTATTTTCTCAGCAGTATCTGTGGAGGAGGGAGACAAATATGACCCCTTCCCCGTGCCCTGCATACAGCTATGAAATCAATGGCATGTGCTCTTCCATCAGTTCCTAACCTGAGAAGATTTTTTTCCTAAGGGACGCTAAGGAGAGGTTTTATGAAAATATAGGAGAATAACACAGTTTAGAGGCAGAATAGCTGTGAGTAAATAACCTTTCCATCTCTTTAAATCCCTCCCCACATGAACTTCACACAAAATACCATTTTCCTAAAGGGGGATTCCAAAGTCCATGGGAGATAGAAGCTATGCTCTCCCAAAATCACCCTGTTGAAGCCTGGCTTCAAGAGCTTGGTAAACATGGGAAAAACCTGTCTAGGTAACGTGTTGAAAAAAGCTTGAGAGAGAAAACATGCTGGCAATGCCCCAGCTGTGGTAGAGCATGCCTGGGTCATCCCAGGCCTTCCACTTTCCTAAGTGACCCTCAAAGCATCATTCAACTATCTGACACTCTCTGTCTTGAGAGTATCAGGCACAAAGACTTTCTAAGTAGATCCAGAAAGCCAAGGGAATCCTCCAGTTTGTTTTCTTTTTATGATGAGGATGATGATGATGAAGATGATGAAGACACGTGTAAAATGTAGGAGGAAGCCTAAAGCCCATAGAGGTGAACAGGCACACATGAACTGTGGAGACTCACATTACTGGAGTTCTGACATGGCCCCAGGGAAAACCTTAGTGTGTGTCCTGGAAGTTATCTTGTCCTGAAAAGTTAAAAATTAACAGTCCACCAAAAGTCCCTGGATTTCTCACTTTGGACAAGCTTATACAGACATGAAGACAACTCTGTAACAATAACTGAAAGGGTAGGTGGACACTGGCTGTAGCAGGCGAGTAATTCAGAAGGCTGATTCACCGAAGGACCTCTTCCACAGCCACAGAAGAGATTGCATGGATCAGCGTGGGGTGAATTAGCACTGAGAAAATCTCTACTTGGGAGTTCCAGGCAAGAGAGAGAGCAAGTGCAACCTGAGAAAATTTAACAGAGGCCCACTTCTTTTCAGCTCAAGCAAGTAATCCAGAATACTGGGCAGAGCAACCTGAAACAGGGTCATGTTTGTTTTGTTCCTCTGCAGATACTGCTGAGGAAATAAAATTTTCTGGCTTTCTGTGCTTGCATATGGGTTCACTCAGAATTTCAGCCACCCACCAAGCTGAAAAATGTGGTTTATTTAGCCATATACATTCATTAAAGATATATTCCCAATCTTCAGCGATTTGTAATTCAAGACTTGCTGAACCAAAGGTCACACATCTTTGTATTAAATAGCATTTGATGGAGTTTTCTTCTACTAATTTATCAGGTCTTTATTTTGAGCCCACATACTTTTTTTGGCATCTGTAACATCTTTTAGCAAAAATATCTACAGTTTAACATGACTATTTTGGTTTACTTTCAGCATGCTCCCTTGCTTTGAAAGAGACTGAAGTAGGACTGGATTTCACAGGTGTTTCTGAAATGGCACCCCAGGACAGGACTTCTGCACATGCACAAGTGATCCCAGAATGGAAGAACATGAATGGGAATCCTAAAACACTCAATATTGTACACACACACACACACACATAGAAATAAAAATAAAATTACACCTTTTATGAGCAAGGGACCTGCTTCTTTACAGATGTTAGCTGGGAATCAGGGGATTCTAGGTGCAGCACAGTTCCTGCACCTGCTACTTGTTTGCAACAATTGCCAACATCGAAACTGGCACCCCAACACAATGGTGGTGCTCTTACAAGAGAATAGAGACCAAAACACATGCCAAAAATCTGGGGGAGGGGTAAGAAAACAACACTCTTTGTGTATCCAGAAGGCCCCTTACAGAAAAACCAACCTTTCAGTCTTGGAGAGTACAGTTTGAAAGGTTAAATCACTCTGGCTTTTGAGATAAACAAACTATCTCAACTTTTCCTTTAACCAGCTCCCTACTAGAACTGGCTACAATGTCTAATTTATATGTGCCTCATACCAGAGGAAGAACATTTGTTGGAATACCTTGGTTAAACGTGCACTAACTGACTACGTACAAAATACAATTTACTTTGACAGTTTAAATCATGTTATTTCCTAAAATTTGAATTCAGCATTATTTTTAAGCTAAGGTAAACACCTCTTAAAGTATTAGCAAAATTTTGGAATGACTGCCAATGTTTCATTCCTTTACAGAATACATTTTTCAGAGAAAAAACAACCTTCTGATGAACTGAATTAATTAACCTAATCCTAAAGGGGAAAAAAATATGCACATCAGTCTTATCAATTGAGATGCACTGTATAGAAGAGGTTGTTACAAACAATTAACAAAGATTCTTTTTATTTTAACTTTACTCCCCCCCCATCCCAGTTACACTTTCATCAAGAGTAACAGCAATAATTTTTAAATCTGATGGGTCAAGTTAAAGAGGAAGAAAACTTCCTCTGGCTCTTTCTTGTGTCGCTTGTCTTTAAGAAGGCTTTCTGACTATAAAGAAAATTACTTGAACCTAACCCTATTTTGAAGGGGAAAAATAACTGTTGGGCTTTACTGCCAGACTACTCAGGTTAATAATGAGGACAAGCCCTTCAAAACGGATGTAAAAATACACAACAACTTACTCCAGAAATGATGTTAATTCACATCCAACTACAACAGCTCAGTGCTATCAGCAGATGTATTCTCACCTCCACAGCTTTCGCATCTGTGTATGTCTATATATATATGCACTTAAAAATAATTTCTTAATGCGTTTCTTTAACAGAAACTACAGTTCAACAAACATTTGCAGGGTGTTTTAGGCCAGGAAGGATGATGACTACAAAGGTGAGGCAGATTTGTATTACATTTGGCTTTGGATTGCACAAAACTACCTTTCGGTGGAAAAATCATCTCTGTTCTCCAGGGTGCATAATTTACTTGTCTTCAGAAAAGGCAGCTGACACTAACACTACAAATACAAGGCTCTGAGTCTCAATTACAGGAATTAACTCCATTTGGCCTGGCTGGATTTTGTTCCCTAGCCTTGCTGCACCCATGTGTCAATGCAAATTCTAACTCAGTCGGAACAGAAATGGCAGCAAATGTTGGGTTATTGGTAAAATAGCTTTGTTTACACACACACACAAAGTTCTTCTCAACAGAGCTCAGTTAACGTGATTCACAAATGTTCACTTTTCAGAAAACTTGTGTTACATATCTCAGTACCAACTGTGCAAGTCCACATTACCTTACTGAAAAAACATCCAGGCAAAAAATCTCAAAACCACAAGCAAGCAAAATGGGATCCATGGAGCTCTACCACGGAGATAGCATCGTCTATAGTAACAAGCTGTAGCCTGCAAAGTGTGCATGTCCCAGCACACAGTGCACCTCCACGCCACACCTCTGCAGCATGAAAAATCAGAAGGCTGCACAAGATCTGCTGCATTTTACAAACACCAGCAAGTAAACACTGTGCTTTCTGTAGAGTTTGTATGTTATTGACTTAATGTAAGTCTAGGTTAAAACAGCTTCTGTTTGCATAATACAGGAAAAAGTGTATTTCCAACTCGTCCGAAAGACCCCACATCATCTAATCCAGTCAGCTTTAAGATGCAAGGACAGGAAAACGTTGCAATTATTCACGAAAGGTGTTATGTTTTAAATAAATCCTATTTTTGAAGTGGGATGCGACACATTAATGTTGTTGGATCTCTTCATACCTGGCATTGCGTTTATACTTCTGTATGTATTAAAGCAGTGGAATACAACTTCGTGACACAGGTGATGATTCTGAATTTTCTGATTTTCCTTCTCTAGTCCTGTGTGTGTAGGCACATGCATGCACACACACCTACTTCTCCCTCTAATGGTACTTGTACAGTTAAAGTGTTCCACTGATTAAAAGTCTGAAAAAAAAATTCATTTTTTCCTCCTCTGCTTTCACACAAGCACCTAGAAGAATAAAATGAGTAGGAATGGTTCTGCTAATGATTCACTTTGCTCTAAAGTCATCACATCAACATCTTCATTTTCATTTCACATCCACTCCCCAGCTGGTGCATGCAAGTGACCAGTAGATGGGACAGTCCATCAATGAGAGGAAGAACACAGAGAAGAAAGGTTAAGGGAACATTGCAACTAATTCATACTCACTTTTCAGCATTTCTCAGAAAATATATTCTCACAAACAGGGATGTATTAAAAATTATATGCTTTCTCAAAAACAGAAGAGGACAAAAATACTTATTTTTGGTGCAAAATGACAGACTGTATAAATGATGGCTATGTTTGTCTTTGGAATTAACAGCATAACCACAGTATCTGAGCTGTAAATATATGCAATTAATAAATGAAAACTTGAACTTTCTTCTGAATTTTTTTCAAGTACTCTTCCTGAAATCCTTAAGAACAATGTCTCACTAATAGTTTAATCACCTGAAAATCTCTAGGTATGCAAATCTGCCTATTCTATATTTTTGCTGTACAGCAATAATAAAATCAATTTTTTAGGGCTAAATGCTCCTGAAATTTGCCTTGACTCATATTTGCAGCTGCTACAGACTGACTTCTATGGTACCAGTTCTGGCAAGGCCCTGGTTTGCTGGGCTGAGGGCTCAGGAGAGCTCTCAGTTCAACACAGCAGTCCAGTCTATCCTACATGAAGAAGACAATGTAAATCAGAATCTTGCTATGCCTTGGCTTCTAGAGCCTCCACGTTCAAAATTTAAAGAAAACCCAAACCTCTTTGTCCTTTATTAAGACTGTTTTTTTTGGAAAGCTTAATTACTTACTTCAGGAACTTTAAAAAGAGAAATCTAACAAAAAATCTCTCACCTTGGTATCTCCTATATCACAGCCCCCAAAGAAGTGAATTCTACAGCTGTGTTGTGTCAGCAAATAGACAAGAAAATGAAAAGAGAATAGGGAGACAGGCTTGTAAAACACATATTGCAAGTACAAAGTTAGCTCCTAAGTGGCATGTTAGCCTTCGGGGCTTCCTCAGGCCCTGAAAAAAACCAGAGCAATTAACAGATAAACGAGCTGAATTTTGTTTGCTTGTTTGGGGGATGCATTTTTCTTTTTTTTGGTAGGGTTGTTTTCATTGATGTTTATTTTTTGATGCTCAAGAACAAAGATAATTCATAATTTGCAGATTTCCTAAAAAGCCAAGGCAGCCCAATAATGTAACATTGTTATTTGTACTTGTTAACAACAGCAGCAGCAGCAATAACAAAATACTGGAAGAGAAGAGACAGTAGGGAAAGGAATATGATGTTTCCTTTCTTCCCCAGCATTTGGAAAATAGCCTGTAGGGAAACACCACTGATTATTTTTCATAGAAAAAAACCAACAGAAACCGTGCTTAGTCCCCCACCACTGAGGATTAGCTGCTCAGAGAAAAGATTTTTCATTTTCACACATGCACACGCTTCTACACACGCTTGGTTTAGATAAATTTGCACAAGCTGCTTTAACTAAACTGATGGGAAGCTTGGCTGCATCTGAAATACATGGTAATTCTCATGGACAAGAGGGTGGGTACTGCATGCATGTTGTTCAGAATTAGACAGCAATTTAGGACATCAAATTGATGAGCAACCATGCTTTTATTCGGTGACTTACTATGAAGCCACCAATATTGTGGCCATGGTAATAAACTCAGGTGCACGTGGGCACAGGTGAAAGCAGCAATAGGACAGGCTTTGATTATTTTCTCCTTTTAGATTTTAATAAACAAAATAATTTTAATTTGAGCATGTATAGAGCCATTTAATTGTCTGGTCTGGTTCGTATGAAAGCGTAATTCACCTTTTCTTCCTCCTCCCCCATCATTTGTTCCCTCTTTCCATGCCTCCCTTATAGTCAGATTTGACAAAATGTGAAAAATTTATTATAACATCTTTCAGAAGTTGCATAAGAAATACCTCTGAAAAAACTCCATGACTATGGAATCAGGGCTCAGGGGGAGATCATTTCACTCACCATGGCTCACTCTGTTTTAATGTTCAATTTTTCATTTGTAACTACAGTTACATTTCTGCAACAATACATTTAAAAGAAAGAAAAAAAAAAATTTCCAGCTCAGCAAGTGCCTTTTCTATTGTTTGCCTGACTTAAGCCAAGCTCAAAAAAAACCCAAAACAATGGTGGGTTTAGGATAAAGAGTCCACTCATCCTCCACTGGTAGAAAAAGTCCAGTGGGATCAAATTGTGGGAGAAAAAGGAATAATATCCTTGGAAATTCAAATATAAGCCTGATGAGTTCTTTGAGACATGACTAAACTGCATTTCTAAAGAGACTTTTACAGACTTATACTTTAACTGTAAGTCACATATGTTCTCTATTAAATGTAACAAAATAAGCTTTAATCTCTGTGATAGTAAAATGTTGTAATATGTGAGACTGTAATCTTCTGTAAGAATCTTTTTGCTATTATACACATTTTGAAGGTATTATACACTTTTTGAAGTACTCATACTTGCCTTCCCCCTCTTGACTACACAGTATGTACATTTTGCCTAATTTTAAAAGTATTCCTGTTTGCATATGGTATTCCCAAGGAAGATTAATAGATTCCTACAAAATACATAATTCAGCTCTCTCTTGCCATTCTGCAAATACTACCAACTGTACTACAGTACACAATTTCTGAATATCTTAAAACTCATACTTCACATTTTTCAGTTAAAAAAAAAAAAAGAACAAAAAAAACCAAACGAAGAAAAACACCACAACCCAAACCAGTTTTATGGCACTCCATATAATTGTCTGGACATTTTTAAGTCTGTGCAGTCTGTTATCAAATTTAAAGTAAGTATGTGAGGAAGGATTTTCAGAACAGTTCCTATTTCTGTAAATACCATTTTATTAATTAATACTTCACAATTATATAGAAGCAAGAAAACCTAGGGTCACATTAAATTCTTATGCAGGTTTTCTACAGATGAAGAAATTGAGAAGTGAAGAAATTTTCAACTGAAATATTCTTCAAAGGAAAAAATTAGTTGCGGCACTTAGAACTCTCAGTGCTTAAGAGCAGAAAGCCTTCATCCTGGATTCCATAAAAATAGCAACTGCTGTCCAAGGCCCAAAGATGCTGTTCATCCTCTTCCACCAATGAAACAATCCCAGTTGCCTTCTGGGATGCGTTGTGGAGCCTGTTTATCCATGCGGTGCCCGGAAGCAGCGGGGTGCGTGGCCGCTGCCAGGCGAGCGGCTGTGGGACTCCTCTCCCCGTGTACGACATGCACAGGGGACACAGAACCATGCCCACCTGTCATCCTGCGTTTTCCAGGATATTTATTTATCAATAAATCAAACTTGGTTCCTGGGCAATCTCCTATCTTCCATTCTAGTTTACTGTGGAACCTGTCTTGACTGCAAGCATCCGGGACTTTGGTTTTACATCTCATCTGAATGACAGGGCCGGCAAAAGGTATATTGTCCCCTGATACACTGCAGGGGCATTGATTCTGCATGGGTTGAGAGAGAACAGTGTCACCTACTGAATCACAAATACCACTTGCTAGAGCAGTTTTTCTTCTATGTGTCACATCTAATCAGCATAGTACAATTCTCACAGCTGCTAGGAAGGCTGATAACATTTTCTTTCAAGGAACTAAAATTTAATTTTATTCAAGCAAGATACTAGCATTGCTGGAAAGAAAGGCTTTTACTGAGATTTGGAAGAGCATTAACAAAATGTTATAGGGCCATATGGCCTTCAGTAATCTGGCCAAGCTAAAGACCATTTAGGGGTAGCTCAAGATGTGGAGGGAGTTTCATCACAATGGGAAGATCTCTTTGTGAGAGTGCAGAGCTGATGAATGCAGAGATGGGTGACACACACACTGTGGCATATCCATGCTGCTCACCAGATAATTTCTTTATTTTTTAAATATCTAGGATTTTTTTTAGATTGAATTTGTTATTCAAAACAACTTAACATGAATGTTCTTTTAGTATTAGCAATAAATTTGCACAGCCTCCGTGCAGCGTGGAACACTGAATCCATGTGGCTAAAAAACTGGTTATGCAAGCAAGGCATATGCTTGAGAGGATGAAGAAAAATTGGCAAGATACAGCTTGCCAAGGCATGCCACACATTAGTCTACTTTAAAACTGTTAGGAAATTTCAGCATTTGCAGTTCAGTTTTTTCTACAGATATACAAAATGGGAAGCATCTTCCTTCAAGAATCATCATGAGATGCCCTCCCCTCCCCATTTCTCTCCTATTTTGATCACATCATCTCTTTGAAATTAGTGGCCAGCTTTCTCAGATGGTGTTAACTCTCAGCTAAGGAACACTATGTCGTGTATTGTTTAAAATTAGGTATTAAACAGAAGCAAACATTTCTTCGTAAAGCAATTACTGCACATTTGTGCAGCATGCGGCATTGTTCTTGGAAATGGCTTAAACCACTGAACAAACACGTAAGAGAAAGCTTGCACACATGCCATGTTATTTTAAAGAGCTCCTTTGCCATAAATTGGTTTTTTTCTGAACTTGTGTTCTGAATTTTTTTCAGTTGTAATCCTGGGTATTGGAAGAGTCCAGGCCAGAATGAATGCTACTAGAAATTTTAAAGAATCAATATCACCTACAGTGTATCTTCAGTGTATCTCTTACAATGACTAGAGAAAATATGTTGTGTGTTTACAGCACAAAAACCCCCCCTAAAAATATAAGAGAAATGTTAATTCCTTATTTACAAGTAGTGCAGAATGTAAATATTAGGCACTGACCCAATCTGTTAATGTTTATCATGGCCTGGTGAGTATAAAAACTTCTCCGGAAAAAGGAGCTAGAAAAAAAACCAGAAAAGGAATAAAGGGGTGTAGGACTTGTCTGGAAAATACACAGGCATTATAGTAAATGAAAAGATGAAACACGATATTAAATCCCTGAATATCAATATTTACATTCCTGTCTTTCTTATAACACTAACATTTCCAGGAACTTTTAGAAAAATTGTAGATTTTCACTACATTGAAAACCGTAAAAATTACTCTCAAATAATGGACTGTTAAAAATCCTGTTCAATATATCTAGACTGTCTTCTTCCTCCACAAGGCTATTAGCTTGCTGCAAACCTCCACCAATGCAGCTGGCATAATTACTGAGCAGTGTTATTTTTAAGCTTCTGCTTTCAAAGTGACCATATATATGTAGAATGTTGCACCTGCAACCCTGTGAGCAAAATAGGAAAAACAAAACAAGCCCACAGTATTTTTGATTATAACATTGCATTCAACTAAATTCCTGTCTCCCCAAGTTGCTTCTGTGTGTTCTTTTTTTAATTTTTTTTTGAAGAGGTAAGGTAATTTCATTAACAGTAATGATGTAGATCTTTCTCCTCACACTCTTCCATTATTATTCTTTTGAATACAGATGCACCAGTTACTATGAAGCAGTGGTTCTTCCCCAAACTTTCTGGAGTTTCACTCAGCTGTAACTCCATAAACTTATACACCATAAAGCAAAGCAAAGGACAGGGTATCTTCCATTACGATCCCATTATTTTCTCTCCCAGTATTTGCTCACAGGAGACAAAACTGACCCCATTTAACATTTTGGGGGGCTGCAAAGCTATTATCCTTGCTAAACATTCAGCAAACATGTCATTTACTTGGCAGTATTAGGCAGAGTTCAAGCTCTTGCTTGGCATGCAGTTAGCATCCCCAGCCCATGACATTTCCATGCAAAGCAGGCTTCCTGAGAAGTAAACTAATGCTAATCAATAGATCTGACTCAGTGAAAAGCCTCAGACTGATAAAAGAAGGCATCAAACATGAAGACAGATCATTATCTCGTTTAGCAGCTGTCTGTCATTTCTAGGGAGGTGCAAAACTTTTTCTGAAAACATCACTTCAACTCAGTTCAAACTGAAACACCATTTCAAACACAAGCTTGGTGGGTTTAGTGCCAGCTTTTTACTGAAATTGGTCAGATCTCATTTTGCAATTGCCAGAAACCATTGTTATTAGCATTGCTCAAAATACATCCACGAAGGCTGTTTAAGTCTCCACAGAGACACATTTGGATACCCCCTTTAAAGTCAGGTACTTTAAAGGTTAAAATAATAATTTTAAAAAATCTGTAAAAAGGCAAAGACTTTCTTCCTGTAAGTATAAAAGGCTGTAAAAAGTAGTCAAAACTGATGAATTTTTCTGCCTTTGCGCTATATAACAGGTGTTAACAGAGACAGCAGTTAACCCTTAAGCCCACATCCATTCCTGACAGAAGTATTTACTTCAGTGAATTTTCTGCAGCACAGACTAATTCAGCTCTCACTGTGAGTAATAGCCTATCAGTGGAATATTTAAGATATTTAAAATTTTTATTAAGAATTGAAAGGAGCTATATTAACATTTGGAAGGAACAGAAAAAAGCTTGCATGAAATTCTACCTCTTTTACAAAAGATTTTTTTTATGGGCCAAAGTCATACTGAAGGCTGGTATCAAGTGAGACTCATGGCTAGCTTTAAAAACAGTACCAATAAGTCTAATAATCATGTTGAACACCCAGCTTTGCCACCTTCAGAAAGTCTTTTGGTAACCTTTGTTGTAACTTAAGCCTCTATGTCAGTTTACAAGCACCTTCACAGAAACAGCCAATCAAAACTGAAGTTTTGCAATATAAAAATGATGTGCAGTTCTTGTGAGGGAGAATTTCATGTATACGTGCTTCAGATTGCAGTCATCTTACTTTAATGAAGCCTTCCCTCTCAAAAGAAAACACACACAAACCTCAAGATGTGTCATGATTTTTAGAATATGAGCACTGGAGGTCATGGATGTTGAAGTATGTACTTGTGAAATACAGGCTGGTTTTGCAAATGCTCACACAGTAAGGATATTCTACGTTCTTCCAAGGTCAGATATTTTTAACATCCCTACGCACGGAGCCCTGTCTGTTAAAACATTATAGTAGGTCACAAAAATAGGATCAAAAGTTAAGATGTGAATATTGAGGTTGCTGATGTCAACTCAGATGTGGTCTTCTTTCCCTGACACCTCCCATTTGTTCGTGTCCTACCTAGTCCTGCTACCTTTCCCATGTGATCTCTTGGCCTTAATCTCAAGGCAGATCAAGAGGCTTCACTCTCCTCTCCTCAGGACAATTTCTGCCTCTACAGCTCCCAGCCTCTGCTTTCCCTGCCCATCCATCCCTGGGGACCCAGGCCCTGTGCTCCCCCTGAGCTCAGATAATGTCCCCTGTCCTCTTTCTTCCTGTCCAGTCGTCGCTGCCTTCCCCTGAAGCCAGCATCCCCTCCAGTGCTGATGTCTCGCTCACTCCTGCCCTACCCATGTGCAGCTCCAGCCTCCCCATGGCTCCTCAACAGACCCTGGGTTCTCTCTCCTACTTCTGCCCTTTCCTTCAGCCAGTCATCCTCTCTTCTCAGCTCCATGATGGGTGCTGCTCTCCTCCTGCTGTTGCTGAGGGCTCTCCTGTGCCACATCCCCAGCTCAGTCTTGTGCCTCACCTCTGCTTTCTGAGCTGCCTGCTGTCTCCCCTGCCAGGCACAGCCCAGGCCGCTGCTGAAAGGCTCTTTGAGCCTCCTTAGCTGCACTCCAGGACTGAGTGGGTGGTGTCACCAGCTCTCATCTGCCAGGTGTGATGACAGAGGCACATTTATGGCAATGGCAAGTGACCTGCCCTGCACGCCAAGTGTGGCAGCAGTCAGTTTTTAACTTTCTGCTAAAAATAATGGGACTGCAAGGTCTGTTTGAAGAGAAGAGGTTGTGCTGCGGTGGGGTTTTTTTTGGTGTCTAAAAATATTCTTTAAGCCTATTTTTTTAAAAAATTAGCTGGTTTTGTAGTATTTTCGACATTTTAAAAAACTATCTGTAAGCAAAACTAAAAGCAGGTTTTTACAGTAGGAGATGTCAGACACCCTGAATATTAGTGCTATCGCGGCTGCCCATAATAATTTCCAAATCAAATTTAGATTCTCGTGTATATCTTTACCTAACAGATTTCCATAACCACCAACCAGTAACTCTTCTTTTAATTTAGGAGTGCTGTGTTAGATGAATTTGTTCCCAGACTCAGAGTATGAGGCTAGCATCCCAAGAGACACTCCCACCTCTTCCTGGGGATAAACAAGCCAGCCCTGGGAACATGAAACAAACAGCAAGAAACACTATTTGACTTTTATAAATTTTAATAAACTAAAACACAGGATTGAAAGCTTGAGATCTTTTTTTATTTACTATTACCCTGCAGTGAAAATAGAGGGGAAAGGAGGGGGTGTGTTTTTTGCATATACTTTAAATATATAAATGTACGATTTTTGTCAGTCAATACCCTTTCTATCTTCTTATCCTTTTTCACTTTCTTTGTTTTTTAAACAGTCTGACATTGGGCAAAAACCTAGTTTTCACTCTTATTTTTTCTTTCTGTTTTTTAATCTACAAGAGGAATATATACACAGTAAGCGTCATAATCCTAGCAGATATTTTCTATGATCATTCTTTGGTTTGTGAATCAGGCAATTAGAAGTCAGTTGTGTCACTGCCATCACCATTTTGATCATCACATGTGAGAAGTAACTGTTTTACTTTAAAACTCATTCTGGAGTCTGCCCTCAGCACTGCACATTGCTTTTTACTACTTCCCTTCTACCATTTTTGGAACATTATAAACATTAATCCCTATACTATATGTCAGCTAAGTAAGCATTTTTTTACATTCCTAAATACTTGAGTTTACAAAGGACATTTGTAATTAAAAGGGCTATTTCAGCTCATTTTATCATTGTATTACTAATACTTATTTCTAATGTACTGTTGTGTTACACAAGTGTGTATGTAATGTATGCATTGCTGGATGGGAGAGGACAAAGGGGAATATATAAGTATCTTGGAGATAGTAAAATAAGTATCTTGGAGACAGTAAAAGACAATGGATAAAAAAATCAAGTATATATTGTTGAGAATGTGTTTGTATCAGTTTCTGAAATCTGCCATATTATATATGGGAAATGAGGGGGGCTACAGATTACAATCGCTCCTCTGACCTTCACCTTCCTGGGTTTAACAGTCAGAAAGGAAAACTCTGAAAATATAAATACCATTAGTAAGAATGCAACAAATCCTGAAGAAGATACCAAACTACTCCAAAGCAGACTGGGCTTCCAGTGACCCATACTGGAATTTGTTTTTACCTGAAATGGGCTATCTCCAGCCATCCTTCACAGGCTCAAAAACCCAGGGAAGAGTAAAGAAGAGAAAGCTGCCATTCCAACATCAATACTTGAGCTGTGTTTTTCTCTCTTCATTCCCCCAGCTATCACTCCTTATTCACTCCCCATGGTGGAAGAGAGTCTCAATCTCTTTGAACTTGTCTCCACTATTTTTGAAAGAGATGAGGGGCAGCAGAAGAAAGAAGAGAGAGAGGGAAGAAAAGAGAGAAAGAAAGAGACAGAGGACACATCAAGGCGAGTTACGCTTCCACATCATTTATTCTACAAGAAAGCACATGCTTTAATCTACCTTGAGCCATACACAGGCATTGTCAGGGCTGCATTTTGTCTACAAAGCTAAAGAAGTAGTGAGTGTAAGATTATGCTGCTGTGTCAGTCTAGTTTGACCAGTTTCACAAGTTTGCTAGAAAAGGAAGTGTGACATTTTCATTTAGAAGAACATGAGCGAAGCTTAAAAACGTGGCCGGGCATGTTGGAGTAAATGGGATGGTGTGTCTGAGCAGGAGAGCCTTGTTTTACAATGAACCGAACATTTTAACAACCAGTGAGGGATTTGCCTGCATTTAAAATCTGAATACAGAGAAACTTCACTTAAGATAGTGAGAGACAAAGAAGAAAGAGATTTCAGGAGGAAAAGAAAAGCTGTGGTTGCCTTTCCATTTCCCTGGTACCCCCAGCTGACAGGCAGACTCCCACGGCAGGTACGGATACACCCTGGCACTCGGGAGCAGATGCCCTGTAGCAGCACCTGCCCGGCACATGGCTGTGGGGCTCCCACGCACTTTCTCCCCCTGGGTGTAAGCCAGAGTGCATCCCTACCGTGCCAGTTCTTTATCCCACTGCAGTATCCCAAAGACAAGAGTTCAAAAGGACTTTCAGGGGAGAGAGGAAGAGGAATGCACACCGTGAATGTTCACGTGTGCTGCTGTTGTGAAGAGCACCAGTTGCCAGTAAGTAAGGCCTGTTTTCAAACCTCATGGTTACATTCACGAAGGGCAAATGCAGAGAGGTCCAGGAAAAAGCCCCATTCACACTCGCAAACCTGGTAGGGGGTCCAGGAACCCTAGTGTTGACATTGAAGATGCAAAAGGGGCCTTGGCACTGGAAGCAGGTTAAAACCACACCTGCTGACAGCTGGGTTTAAGAGGAATTAAAAAGCCACTTTGCAGAGAAACTCCAAATGTGCTACAGGAGCACCCTGTCCAGCCTGCCTGGGAAACATCAGCAATAAGGGCCTGGATTTCTTCAAACTTCCAGAAAAGGTGATTGCAAAAGGAACATCATCTTCACAGTAAGATGAAATAAGAAAAAATTCTTGTGGATTGAAGGTCAGGCCAAAGAGTGTGGAGGTGAGTTTATCCATCAGCATATGGTATAACAATATAACTTTTAAACTAAGCTAGAAATGCCTGTCTCTCTTGTCATCTGCTCCCTCAGTCCTGTGTGCTCACAGCCAAAATGTGATCCCTTGTTCAAAACCTGTCACAACAAACGGAGGAAGGGTTTCCAATGTTGGGGTTGTCCAGCCCTGAAGAACAGACTTCCTTGCTGGGATGTGTCCATAAACTGAGATATTGGTGTGTATTAAAAGAAGCAACTACTGCTCACAAATCAGGGAACAGTCTAAATGCAGGATTTTAGGTTTTACATCTGTTTATGGAGCTGCATGGTTAAGAAGGGCTGCACAGAACCATATTGATTGAAAATGAAATCAGGACAAGACAAACAACACATGGTCTAAAACCTACGCTGCTGCACAACCTTTGAGCTACTGAAATGTTCTCTAAAATGTTCTTTAAAGCCTGGATGAAGCTAACCTGTTGCTTCTTGGCATTTATTGTTACACCTCCAGCTCTTAAGGCATAAAATGCTCCTAGAGAAAGGCTCTAAGAGTCTTTGATCGAACAGCTGTTCAGACTAAGTGAAGAAGATAGTGAATTCCCTTGAGGTGGGAACAGCTTTGTTAAGGTGCTCACTTGTAGCAGAAAAGGAGACAATTTGGAATTAGAAACCATTTTACCATTCCCAAGACAAAGAAAGCATCTGTGGGATGTTCTCACAGCTGTATGAAACCAGAAACTTCATGATCAAAAGGCATCACCAGTCTTCTACCTCAAAAACCAAAAATCAGAGCAGCCAGGGTCACTATCCTGGACTTGAACTTGCCAATATTGGTGCTTAGTTTTTCTAAATACAGAACTCATTTAAATCTGCTACTTCTCTTCATGAAATACCTGGTTTAGATATCTCACACACTTTGTTGTGTATGAAAATTATCTGTAGGGCAACAAGCAAGCAAGATATTTTTTACTTATGTGAAGTAACTCTAATGAAATTCTCAAACAGGGGTAAAATAAAGTTTTGGGGAGACAACATGTAGAGAATGACTTCTGATAACAGTGTGTTGGACCCTGAGCCTGACATTGCATGTGCTCCTTGAAAAACTTGGTCTCCAGTGATAAAATCAGTGTGCACTTATTCTACAGAATCACTGCAGAGGAAGAGAGAAGATTATATATAAAAATGTATTTATTCATATTTAATCCACATCATTTCCCAAGGTACAATAAATTTTAACAGTTTGGGAATCAGATGCTATAGATAACATAATAATCAAGGACAGCAGAAAGGATGTCAGAAGTTGACCAGTTCTGAAATACCAAATGTTGCATTATGAATGGTGTCCAAAATTATTTCTGTACAGATAGCTACAGCTAATCTGCAGAAAAATTAGGACTGTTATATTTGACATACATTATTAGTTACAGGTGAAGCATATCTACGAAAAAAGTGTCAGTAAAATAAACTGTGTAAATGAAAAGGATCAGAAGATAAGCATGATGGAAAAGACAGTTAAATAAGAGAAAAGTCTGTCTGGCATAAGCAGAAATGGGTAAAATCCCCCAATAATTGTTGTGCTTAAGCTGGAAGGGGGAAAAAGTTCCTAAGTAAAGGCATGACGTTCCAGTCAGGGAACTGAATGCAAGAAGGGCCCTGTTTGGAGAAAGAGCGCTCAGTGTGCCGTGCACAGAACCAAGTAACACATCTTGTGGTGATCTGGGATTACAGCATAAAGGCTCCTCATTGGTCTCAGCTGCAGAGCTATTCCATCACCAAGAAGTGTGCCTCTGTGTGTTGCTGACCTTCTCATGTTTATTTCAGAGTGCATATACAAGCAATAGCAAATTAACTGAGTTTCCTTGGTTTCTTTCTCTTTATTTTCCCCTTTTTGTTAGGGGTGGGATGGAGCGGGAGAAGGGTAAGAAGAAAAAAAGGCATGAGGAAAGACAAGCTAGAAGACATTTTAAGCAAATGTAGAAACATAAACCCTGAATTACAAGTATTAGTTCCAGTATAGAATATGGTTCCCTATATGTCTACAAATGTTTTTATTTCAAGGAATATTGAAGTGATACATACAACTGTCTGTCCTTTCTCAAAGGCATGCTGCAGTCACAAATGGATCCTCTTAAAAAGTTGTGAATGGTGAAAAGATCTGTGTTTCAGCCTTAGGCTAAAAACTGAATCTATTTCTACTGTATCAGTTTCCTTTTAAATATCAATAAACACCACAAGTCCTGGGTGACTTTCTTGCAAGACTTGACGTTTCTGCTTCTGTTCATCCATTTATGCAATTACATTTCAGGCTAAACACATTTTGTTAATTATGCAGCAGGACAGGATACGTCTTCCATTCACAAGCTTTTAATTAAAAAACAAACACAGCAATAGGTAGGTTTTTCTAGTCATTTAAGCCTTTAAGCTTGGTCAAAGCCTGCCCACCAAATGATGCAATTATGTTTTATTTCCCTGCACCTACTTCCTCATTGCAAAAGAAAGCTGATGATAGAGATTTCTTTTTCATACACTGCTGAAGAAGGAGCAACTGTAAGGCCACAAAAAAAGATTGCTGTCGTGGCTCAGGAGCACACTAAACATGAATGCTCATCTGTAGCACATCCCAGAGTTTGGCCATAAGAATGACCCATACAAACACGGGAACATCAAAATGCCGCTATAAAGTAGGTGACAAACGCTACCTTCTGCCTTGATGCAAGCTGCAAACACGTGGTCATTTTCTTACTGAAATCAGTTTTTGTCATGTTATATTTGTTGAGAAACCTGGGACAGGCAGTGCTCAGATGTGACCACTGCCAGACCACATGGCCAGCTTATGGCAGGTCACAGAAAATTCCATAAAATCTCCGGGATGCATGTACTAGTGTTAGCACAATGTGGAGAGGTTTCACAGAAACATCTGCAAGGCCAGGGATGATGATGAAGAATTATCCAATATTAAAAAGCTATTGTACCTAGGTCCTCAACAACAGACACACAATTTATTCCTCCACCACGTGGGAAACAAAACTGCCTGACAACTTCATCAACTAATACCTCATCTTTTATCTCTCCTTCATCAGCACGATCAGTGAATATATTTCATTGTGCCTTTCCATGTTCTCATCTTCATTTTCACTCTCCACTTTTTCCAAACAAACTTCTGCTGCTAGATCTCAACTCAAACTCTTCTTCCCAGAAAACCCTTTGGGCTTCATTGTATCTCAAACTATTCCCATCCTCCCCCATCTACCCCATCAGCATTCTTCCTCAACCCTTCTCCTCCTGTGGTTTCCCATGGTCCATCCCCTCTCAGTTATAGGCCCACCTGCAGTAACTTCTGTGTGTTCCTGGGAGAGCTTCTTCTTGTCTTCTGTCATCTCTCCAAGAGAGATCTGTGAGTCTTGGACACAGCTTTTCACACCCAAGACTGATTCCTTGGGGAAAGGAATACTACTGAGCCAGGAAGACAACTGAGGTGAGGAGGTGGCAGCCAGTATTTTTAGAGAAACACGTCACTGTCAAGCTGTATTTGTATAAATGCTCCATCATAACAGACTCTCCTCAGAACACAGCATTTCACAGGGCACTTGAAATTGAATCCTTGGCATTGATAGCCAAGTGAAAGCGACTGTCAGAGCTGCTGCTCCTATTCCAGTCTCCACATAAGGATGGAAGATAATGACAAAAAAGGCACATGGACAAGCCCCCAACAGGAAAAACCTCTTGCACACAAATGAGATGTACTGGGAGCCATCAAGTCACTAAAAGGGAAGAAGATAATGCATTCTTTTAGGAAGCTATTTTCAGTAGTTTTTAAACTTCTTTATTAGTTAAATAGAGTATTTCAACATCTGCAGTGTATATTAACATAAACTCTATTTCAGTGGTAGGAAATTTCAGGACATTCTGAATTATTTAATTGATCCAGAAAAAAATTCTTATATCAATAGATTTCACCATGCCTTCCTCTTGCATCCATTTACATACCTCTAAAATATTACTGTTTTAAACTCCTAAGTCCCGATACTGAAAGGTTTAACAAAAACCCCCACTTTTACTGAATAAACATAAGAACTTATATCTCAGTATGAACTATGGCACTGCTTCCACAGTGCTATAATAATTAGAGTTAACATAATGAAAACCTAGTAAAAAGACTATAAATTCACCATATGAGCACATATGGATGTGAAAAAGGAAATCAAACAAGTTCTCTGAACTAAAATTAGAGTCAAAACAGAACAGTGTCCCACAGAAATAGCACAAGCCTAAAAAGTCTATATAAATTTACTATGCCAAATCCAATTTTATCCAATGCTCTGTTTCATCTATCCATATTTCCACAGTGTATTTAAGGTATTGAGAGCTTAACTCTTCATGTAAGTCTGGACTGCAGTTTAGCTACTTGAGATAGATTTTCACATTTGAAGCAAACCAGAGCTGGGCTCATTGCAGAGCTACAAAACCACGGAGCCCAATCCACCAAGCCGTGAATATGATTCTCCTATCCAAGCTTCTGCTCCCGATATTTTGCACTGTGTGCTCTATTTATACTTACTCTACAACTGAGTCTTCCTTTCTGAGGGTTTCAACACAATGATTCATGTAAAATATACCTCTGATGAGGGGTCTCATCATAAAAAAAGGAGAGTAAAATCCATTTATTTTCTGTTACTGTATTTGTATTCATTTAGATATCCTTTTAAAGCAATTCATCTGTGAAGATGAGCTACCCCTCAGCTCAAATGAAGACATTTGTGAATACCTTTTTATTCTGGTAGCCTCTGCAACTTTGGTTGTAAAAAAACTTTGGCGTAAAAAGCTTTGAGAGAGCTCTGAGCAGTTTTTGTCTTGCTCTCATTATGCTGCATCCTCCACATCAGTTCAACTTGCTGTGTACTGCATCATCTAATACGTCATGTGAACGGAAGGAAGGCCATTGATTGAGGAATCAAATGAAGCAGTATCATGTGTTCATTTTGCTTCTGGACTGCCTCAGAGGCATTTGCTGCAACTGATGCCAAACATTGGACCAGGATTCAGTTAAATTCTCAGGCACTTCTTTTGTGGGATAGAACCAATTTCTTCTGAGCTGTTTAATTACTTTGTGAATTCTGAGATTTAGCTTTTTTTCTTCTTTCTTAGTGAAGTCATCAAATAAACAGAAATGCTACACAACTACTGATGCTGTTGCAAGAGATGTGGTAGCTGAGGATGTACTGGTTCTACTGGGGAATCATGCCAGGGGACAAGCCCATTAATCACCTTTCTTTTTTGTTGTCCAGATGCGTGGCCATCCTTTATTTAATAAAATATTTGGGTCCTCTTTAATATAAGAACAAGCTGCCATTCCTAAGAGATGACTGAAGATTCCATCCCTCACCTACAAGGCCTTACTTGCTGGACAATTTTACAGCTCTTACGCCGCTCTGCCGTGCGTACGCTTCCCCGTCATCTTTCTATTCCTGTTCTCTCTCTTCTTATTTTCTGCTGCATCTCCCGTTCTCAGCAATCCTCCTCTCAGACCTTCCAGGCTCAACGACAGATTTTGTGCACAAAAGGCTGTAAATTTTTAGGGCAGGAATTATCTCACTACTTTTGTGAGTTAACAAGCTATGTACCCTTGATAGGGGAGGAAAGTGCAACCTACTACATGGTTTTAAATAACCACTATACTCATAAATTATTTGTAACAGCAATAATACGCCTACACCAAAAAGCAGTAGGAAAGATCACATACAGTCGTGGTCTCTCACAGTTGTCGGTGCCATCTGGAGCTCCAAGCGGCTAACTCTGCTCGGCAGTCTGTGCGCAACGAGTTGCACGACACACAGAAAAATATTCCAGGACTTCACAGTTCCTCCCCATGTAACCCATTAATAATGATCTTCCACCCATAGCTAGCACTTCAACTGCGAACACACTGCTGTTGACGAAGGCACAACAGGTCAGTTGGGAGGAGAGCGAGCGGCTTTGTCCCCGACACAATACCCTACAGCCGCCACACATGCCCCTCGTTCAAGTTGCGTGTGCTCTGTCATTATACTTGCTGCCAGCTCCAGTGGGACCGCTCAGAGGCTACGGCAACTCTCCAAGGTCCACAGGACTCCGGGAGGGGACAGGCCACCTTCTGATCCACAGCCAGGATGAATGGATTAGCGGCGAGCCGAGCCAGCTGCCGCAAGCTTTATCAGCACGCAGCCCCGACAGATGGGAGCCCACTGGAGAAGCCTCCTGCTGCAGCCCGCGTGGCCCTCGCGCCGGCCTTCTGCTCACCCCGCGCTCGCTGACACGGAAGCGGACACACAATATGCACAGGGGGCAAAACCACACTTAAAAATACACGCGCCGCATTTGGGATGCTGCTCGCGTTAAGCAACAACAAGTCAGCTGCTCTGAGAGCACGAGCTGCTCCACTGCAGTGAGGCTACCTGTGGTAAAATGCTTCATATTTTGGTTTGGATTTGCAATTAGCAGGATTTCTGACAGATGATGTTTGTTTCCACCAGAACTGAATTACCTGCTGACATAAAAACTGCATGCGTATTGGACTGTAGTAAGAGATACACAAAAGATAGATGAGACTGTAACTATAGAGAAGAATTCAAACTAATTGACTTTCTTCTGGGCTATGTATCCACATAGAAGTCATAGATATCAAAAAAAAGACATTCCCCAACTCAATCCAGCAGAAACTGGATTCAGCAAAGGCAGGTAATGTCCATTTGACTTTTAAGTCATGAACCTTGTGCCTGCTCTAGAAATATTCAAATATTATCTGATGCAAAGGGTTGCAACAAGATCAAAAACATTGACAGTTTTTACTGTAGCAATGAAAAATCTTTTAAAATCACAAAACCGGAAAAGTGTTGAAAAATGGAAAACACCTACCTAATTACTGCCAGAAAAAAGACACTTTTACTGTTGACCACACCACACTGAAGTATGAAGTGCTACACTTATGAACAGCAGCATAAAAAAAAAAAGGAAACCCTATTGCTTCTATCTAAGAAAGAGCCTCTCTTAACAATCGTTACAAAGCAGATAAAAGCTCAGCTGAGTCAATGACAGCCTTTGCATTCATTGCAAGCGACTTTGTACCAAACATTACATATCAATACACATAGTTTCTCTCATATTACACCACACATGTCTATGGACTTGGGTTCTGGGAGTGAATTCCTGGGCCCTAGACAATTCACTTGATTTTCTGTGAGCACAAATGTGAACAATATTTAGAAAGAAATGCTACCGTTTGCCAGCCTTGTGTGCAAAAGTCTCAATTTTCCCTATCTCTTGCTTTTCGAAAGGGGTGTCCCATAAACCTCTAAGTCTGAAGCTGTTTCACTGTAAGAGAAAATTTTGCAACTCAAAAAAGCTATCTATCTCTGAGCAAACAAAGTATCTAGAATTTTATTTGCACAAGTTACACTTCTGCATTGTGGAGGGTAAAAATGTTTTTCAGGTAATTTCCTATTAGAACTAAAAATCAACTTTGTAACAATCAAGAAACATTTATATCAGCATTCTCGATTTACACTAGTAATCTCAAAAACATAGTCCCAAACCAGTTAATGCAGCTTCAAACTAATTTAAAAACTTCCTTAATTTGAAAACATATTTAGTGCATGAAAGTGAAAATATAACGATAAGAAAAAAGAAAGCTAGTAACAAGTACTGCAGTGAAAGTTGTTAGAACTTTCATTGAGTCAAGATGTCCACAAAAATTTATAAATCAGTCGTCCAGGTCAAAACTGGCTAATTTATTTACATTTAAACACAGTGATTTTGGTTCTCTAATATAAGTATATCTAAAGGACAACTTTTTTATGATGCATTTCCCAAAAATTAAATTAAATAACTGTATTGAATATATGAAAAACAAGACTACAAATTTATTTAGCCAGTGTCCAATACCATAAGTGAAAGTTGCCACTACCTACTTCTAAAGACAAATTGACATTGCTTCAGCAAATTACATCAAAATGTATAGGAAAAACTTGCCAAATATCTCCTGAAAATAAAACCTATTTGTCATAATGATTTCCAGCAGGCATAAAGTCAAGATAAAGAAGTTAAGAGCTGACTGTCTCCAAGTCTTAGACCAGAAAGAGCAAAACCTTTTGTATCATGCTCAAATCAAAAGCAACACTTAAACAAATAAAAAACCAGACATCCAAAGCATAGGTAAACAGTATTTGAAAATAGTGTATTTATAAGAAGAAACAGTCTTTCAAAAACTGTTTTCAACAAAAAAATGTGTTAATCACGAAAACAACCAACCAACCAACAAAAGCTGAATGATGGATTTCTCCCTGAACTTTGCATTGTTTTATTGCCGAAAGATGGTCACTTCTGTATCAGGCAACACAAAGATACAGGTGCTGTCAAGATACTCTTGTTCTTTGTTATCAGTAAGGGAATTTGTTTTAAAAACTTAATTACTTACCCCCCCCCC